>LPNX010912825.1:177931-222480 GCA_001517045.1 Pseudotsuga menziesii
ACTGGTAAGCCATTTTACCTGTCATGCTTTTTCATTTCTGATCTGTTTGATTGCTCAGTCTACAATTTCATTTCTTGTTTAAGTTTTATTCATGTAAATGCTTGTAGCCTGTGGGTGGAATTAGTATTTCATGTGTAATGTTTATGGCTTATTGGGATGTGTTTGATCCCCAGTTTATCCAATTTGCATGATTCAGTTCTGTATTAGTTTGTGGATGTTTATTTCCTCCTTGATTGATGAAGTTTTCAACCAAAACCATAAAAACCTGTTTTATTTAATTTTACTTTTGAGATTGTGTTGGCTTGTTCTTCTGGTAGTCTAAGAACAATTTCTGGCACAAACACAAAGGTAGTGCACATTGATATGATTTCGTGCCCAATAATAGTTCCAGCGCCATATTCAACGAAGACTGAAATTCATGAAATTGGAAGAAAACTAAGGTTTTGCAGATATGAATTTTGGCCAGGCCAACAACACATAGCCTGAGACTAGGTTTATGGTTGATTTTGTTTATTTTTTATTTTTATTTTTAATGTCCTAATGTTTTTATTTGCAGGATCGTTTAATGTTTTTATGTTTTTGTTTGCAGGATCGGCTGAAATAATTTGATTTTTTTGTTTCTTTTTCTTAATGTATTTTTATGTTTGCAGGTTTGTGAGATCGAAAGATGGGCTGAAGGAATAGGATGAAGAATAGGTCATTTACAAGTTTCGCATGGGAGATCCAAAGATGGGTTGAAGGAATAGGATGAAGAATAGGTCTTTTACAAGTTGTGCATGGGAGACTGTTTGCAGGATCGCTTGCATATCAAACAATAAGTAGAACTGATGGATTAAATGCACAGATTGAATGGTTGGTAGAAACATGGAATATTTACAGGTTTAGTACGACCGACGGCAGTCTATTTGTGAATGCGCATAAAGGGATGAAACAAAACTATTGATTTTATATAATTTTTATTGTAATTTATTTATTTATTTTTATACATATTAATATTCAAGGTTGCATTGTTTATATCAAATTAGTATTACCAATTTATAAAAAAAAAATTAAAACTAAAAACTTTAACAAAGAAATGTGATAATCAATTTTAATTAAAATTTTTATATTCTTTTTAAATCTTTGTTTTTAAAGCATTTCTAAATGTAAAATATAATTTTATTCCTACTAAGTTAAAAAAGTGTTGATGAACGTGTAAAAATTTTATTTTTATTTTTTATTTTTATTCTCTATAATTTAAATCTAAAATTTTATTTTAAAAACTAATATTTAAAACAAATAATATCATTATTAAACTAAAACAAAAACTCTATAGAAAAACTGAAACTAGTATTTGTTTATTATATTCTTATTTATTTACTAATATATTTATTCTATTGTCTAATGGTTCATAGCTTTAGAAAAAGAAAAAGAAAAAGAAAACTTAATCCCTAATGCATTTTTTTATTCTTAACACGACTTAAAAATTATTTAAATAAACATGAAAATAAATCAAAATTTCAGTTGTTCTTTTTTTTAATAAATGTTTTTTCATTTAAAGGATTAAAACTATTTTTAATTCCTAAAAACAAAATAGTAAATAGGACAACAATGGAAATTTTTGTAAACAAATTAAAGCATCCTATATTAATTTTAAATTAAAAATAAAGACTAAAAACTACCTACTTTAATTGGAATTTTCAATCGTTTAAGTGTAATGAAACTTCGAGTGGAACCATACATGTAAAAGCAGTAAGAGTATTTGCAAAATGAAACATAATGTATTCAAAGGTATGCGGAATTAGGAATTGTAAATGTAAATTAACAAAGTAAAAACAAAAACAAAACTGGTCTAACCTAACACTTACTTGGAACCTGTGTTTGATACAGCTTTCGTTTGCATTATGGTCACTCGAGATCCCTTCTCCATCTTCAATCTCCAGTTTGAACAAGTGCTCTTCGTCTAATATACAGAATTTTTCAAATGTCGATTGTTCATTGTTCGTTTCAGGAAGAGTGATTTCATCCTTCACTACCGTCAAGATAGAAGAGGAGATCCTGATTTTTGCTAGGATCTGAGTGAGACTCTCTAAGCTTATGCTCATCGTAAAACTAAAATAAAATCAAATGCAAAAAGAAATAAAGGAGATAAAAAACGAGTACATGAAAAATGCGACAAATAGTACGCAACAAGTTAGTACAAAAAACAGAAAAATAAAAAGTGCACCAAAAATATGTATAAAACAAAAATGAACATATAAAATTAAAACAAGTTAGTATGAAATAAAGGCGGCAAAAAACGAAAGCAATCCAAACTTTAAACTACAAAACTGTAAATGAAAAATGAAAACTTACATAAAACAAACTTGCATTTGCGGAAAAAGAAAGAACTTGCAGGAAAATAAACACTTTGCAGAAAACAATCAAGGGCTTTGGGAAAACCCACTAAAGTGGATTCATCTGGATGTTACACCACGAAAATTTCATGGTGAAGTTTTCTTTGCGTCTTACAGTTTCCCCTCCCGCTTTCTATCTAATAAAATAGACTATCTACCTATCTAAACTCTAATCCCTTTTAACACCTCCCCAACAACGACGCAAAAACAACACATTTTATCCATCCTTTACATACCATTTATCACCTTATTCTTATCTTATCCTTTCATAAAACCATTAATATTCACCATTTTTCTTAATAAATATGGGTTTATATTACCATTTTCCAAATCATTTATTTTTGAGTATTTTGACTGAATTTATGGTTAATTATTGAGAAAAATAACATATTTTCATTATACTTTAAAGTTGGGTGATTTTGGTGATGTTTACAGGTGTATTTGAAGACTTTAGCAAGCTCAAAAGTGACCACCTAGCTTCAGATTCGACTTTCATCTTCTAGATATGAGCTAACTTCAAGGAGAAGATCATGGACATGTGGAGAGAATATCTCATCCAATATTTGGTTGAGGATTTTAAAGGATGAGTTGTAGACTTATTGAGGATTTGGGGCCCGATGTTGTCTATTTGTTGAGAATTCTAAGGGATAGGTTGATAGAATAGTGGATATGTAATTATGATCAGTTATCTTGGATTTATGTATAAATAGGAGGGCTCTCTCCTCATTTTGGTTAGAGGCCTGTCTAGTGCTTTGAAAGTAGAGACTTGTTCAGAGTTAGTCATAGAATAGGTATTGAGTGTTATGTAATGGAGATGATGCTTCATGCACCTCCTTTGACTCTCTTATGTTAATATAGATTTACAACAATTTCTTTCTTATGAGTTGTTAGTATAGAATTTCACTTATTTCTTTTTTATGCATTTTTAGTATTGATTTTATGTTTGCTCACCAGTTAATGTCAATTGCTTTATACCTGTTTATTTCCTGCAATTTCAGTATTTCTTTATCAAGTTAATTTATGTAATTTTATGTTTTCTGCAAGTAGAGTTATTTCCATATGATTTCCTGTTTTCATAACTTAGATTCAACTTCAGTTATAGATTAAGTTCAATGACACTCTGCCACTGCATATATTTTGTTTGTGCCTCACAAGTTTACACTCTCCCTCGCAACGATGCCAAAATGTTGGGTAAAAATATTAAACAATTTATAATAAAATTCCAATGATTTAATTGTCAATCTGGAGAGAGCTTAAACTTATGAGGAACTACCAAATATATGTAGGGGTAGAGTGTCACTGAACTTAATCTATAACTGAAGTTAAATCTAAGTTATGAAAACATGAAATCATATGGAAATAAATCTACTTGCAGAAAACATAAAATTACATAAATTAACTTGATAAAGAAAGACTGAAATTGTAGGAAATAAATAGGTATAAAAAAATTGACATTAACTGGTGAGCTCACATAAAATCAATACTGAAAATGCATAAGAAAGAAATAAGTGAAATTATATACTAACAACTCATAAGAAAGAAATTGCTGGAAAACTATATTAACATGAGAGAGTCAAAGGAGGTGCATGAAGCATCATCTCCATTACATAACACTCAATACCTATTCCATGACTAACTATGAACTAGTCTCTACTTTCAAACCACTAGGGAGGCCTCTAACCAAAATGAGGAGAGAGCCCTCCTATTTATACATAAATCCAAGATAACAAATTATAATTATAGATCCACTATTCTCTCAACCTACCCTTTAAAATTCTCAACAAATAGACAAGTCATTCCCCTAAATCCTCAAAAAATCTACAACTCACCCCTTTAAATCCTCAACCAAATATTGGATGATATATTCTCTCCACATGTCCATGATCTTCTCCTTGAAGTTAGCTCATATCTAGAAGATGAAATTCGAATCTGAAGCTAGGTAGTCACTTTTGAGCTTGCTAAAGTATTCAAATACACCTGTAAACATCACCAAACTCACCCAACTTTAAAGTATAATGAAAATATGTTATTTTTCTCAATAATTAACCATAAATTCACTCAAAATACTAAAAAATAAATGATTTGGAAAATGGTAATATAAACCCATATTTATTAGGAAAAGTGGTGAATATTAATGGTTTTATGAAAGGATAAGATAAGAATAAGGTGATAAATTGTATGTAAAGGATGAATAAAATGTGGTGTCTTTGTGGCTCAACACTTCTATTTCACTCTTCGCTAACTTATGCCAAATGCGAATGTAGATATGACTCTTCCATTCAATAGAAACTGGATGTTTTATTAACTGGTCCATATCATCAATGCTGATATGACTAAGCCCCTGGATCTTCTCTTTTGCTTCATCTCATCATTGTTCAACCCATTCAATCATGAATTTTGGCGGGCATGCATTCTCGATGAGACCTATTACGGAAAAACACAAAGTTTCCATTAAATTGTCAGCAGCATACCACCTCCTTCCACATATATCCTGCACCTTCTTAATAGCTTCACCAATTGTTTCATTCAGATATTCCCAAGCACACAAAATAGTTCTAACCTTATTCAGCTGGAAACTACTAAGAATAGTGATGTTTTATTTCCTATCTTTCATATATCTTTTCCAATCTACATCATCATCATATGATTTGGAAGCTTTCTTCTTTCTGTCCACCTGATATTCAAGAGTAACAGACATCTTACCAAAAACAATATGAGTCTCAAAAATACTATCGAGAGTTTTAAACAATTCACTGATTAATTCATAATTCTTTTGATTAGTTTTGAGAGCTAATTCCTTGAATTCTTCTTGTGAGAACTTAGAGAACGAAGATGAAGTTGCACTTGCAGTTGCATCTTCACATTGCTTCTCAATAAAGGCTATTCTCTGCACAAAGACATCATTTGCAATATTTTCACTTATCAACTCATCCTGAAGAGAATTATTCTTCACATGTAGCTCATTATACCTCTCCTTAAACATCTTGATTAAATCAACAATATGAGACTCATGTTTCTTTCTGGTCTGTTCTAGTTCTTTTTTTAGTTTTATTATTTCTTCTTTTTTCAAGTTTCAAACTCCATATTCAAAGAATTAACAGCATGGAAGTTTGCACATATGAAAGCTCCCAAAGCAGAAGTAGTATCTGCAGCATCCATTTGTGGGTCACCAGACTATTGAGTCCACACTACCTGGTGTGAGAGAGATGTATCTACATCACCTTGATTTCTGCGTCTCTTATTACCTCTTCTAACCACTTATTTATTAGACTTGTTATAATTATAATCTCCAAGAGATATCACAATATCTTCATTAAACTCATCTCTTACCCCATCAATGGAAGAAGTGTCAATCCCTATGGATAGCAAAGGATAATTCTGAGTGATGGTAAAATAAGGCATAGGCATGGTGATGTGAGCAGGGAGTTAAGGAGAAGAACTAAGTTGGATAACAGCTGCCTCAGAAGTTGAAGGGATTATCAAAATAGAGGTTTTAGGGGATGAAGCATGAATGGTACCAACTGGCAGTGATGATGAAAGTATTGAGACATTTTCAGGAACAGATGAAGTTGATAGAGAAAATGTAGGAATGTGCAGTGGAATATTAAGAACTTTAAGTGCAGTAGATTGTGGAATAGATGGGTGTACAAATATAGGGGTTATAGAAGCAGGTATGCATGTCAAAGCATGGTAGAGCTGGGATAATGGAGGTCATAAGGTTGATCCAATAGGAAAAGAACATAGGGTTTGAATCAACGAGAGAAGTAGTACCAAGGAAAAAGAACAAGACCCAAAAGTGGGCTGTGGATTTTCGGGAACAGAGGAATATTTTCTATTACTACCAGTAAATAAATTCATAAACGAAATTGTTACCATTATCAACTTCTTTAGTGATAGGCACATGAGAAGTTCCTCCTTCTTCAGTATCAGAATTGGTCAATTGTATGGTATGAGCTGGAGAGGAGGAAGCCTGAACTTTTAGACTTGTAAGTGGCTTAAGCTCATCCATCACCTAATCATCACATACTGAAGTGACTGTAGCATTTACCTATTTATCAGTAACAACTTGATTAGTTGCAACTTCCTGAGTATCTCGAACAGAAATCATCTTTGTCAGCTTTTGTTTAAACTATTGAGAAGTATGTATCAAGACTTTGACGTGCTGAGCAACAGATGCCCGTGGGACATCCTCCATAGGACCTTTACATTTTTATATAGCTGAGCTTGGTGTCATTGAAGAATATTTAGTTGCTTGATCCTCCTTCTCCTCTTTGTCTTTTCTCATTTTTTCCAAATATCCAACTCCATTTCTCTGTGAGCTCAGACCTTGTCTCTTATTTCCTTCTGGTAGCATAAGATTTGACTATGTTCCTCTTTGCTTTTGGTTATGGCTAAAAATTCAGAAAACATTATCGACTCCTTGGTAAATAGAGTCATCTAGTACTTATTCATGAGTATAACCCGCTTTGAAGTTATGGTTCTTCTTGAGATGAGCATCAACCCACCCTTTGGGGTCATGTTTCCTTTTGCTAGAAAAACCTAGTTTCAGAGAAACTATATGTTCAGTAAGATCTACAGCCCATTTCGAAGTTGGTATACTTAGTGGTCCAAGGGTTTCAGGGAATTTAGGCTAAACTCTTCTTTTTGGTCTAGTGAGCTTCTTGTAAATTTCTTTAACCACTGTCTGGAAGGATATCTCCTAAATGACCAACCTGCCAGGTACAACTTTGGGTAACATGTGGGCGGTATTGCTGCCCCAGATTCTGATATATGCAAATTATTCTCCATCGTACCAATTTCCCATGGTAGTAATAAGCTTTATGGCTTCTGGCGAGAAGGTTGGAGCTTCCCTATTGAATATTAGAAAATAAATACGGCTTAGGATTTTTTCACAAATTTTGTAGAATCTGGTCACATAATTGGTATCTCACAATTATGCATGGTAGAGGTGTATAGGTGGGTCTGGTAAGATACAGTTCCATCCCAAATTGGGATAATGGAACTTAGTACAAAATACATCAACAATGAAGGATGAGAAGAAGAAATTGGGTTTTTCCCTGGTAGTGGCCTTTTGATAGTATTGGACGGCTATCTTGAGCTCTAAAGAAAGAATGGAGGACCATGGGAGGGATTCTCCCATGGTTAGAATGTGATGAGCTATTGGGGCCCATTCAACTTTAAAATAAGAGCAATTGGGGAGACCGTAAAATCTGCACAACATAGATGCTAGAAGAGAGTACGATTCCCTAAACCAATAAATGGGGTAAAGGTCATCCTTCCTATTAGAAAAATTATTGGGTTTTCTAATCCAATACTTCAACATTTCATCAAAATTATATCTGGACTTAGAGGGTTTGAAAAAATCAGCATTAAGGAGTGGTATGACCGGCTTATGAGCATAAGCTTTGACGAATACCTCAGGATGGAAGTTAGTGAGCTAAAACCCTGTGCTACTATTGAAGGAGTGGTCCTTTGGGTTTGCGTGTTCAATAATCCATTTAACCTCATCATTGTAAGGGAGAATAGCAGGTCTAGCAGCAATGGAATGGATATTGGAATCCCTAATTCTCTGGTAGGTGAGCTGGTCATTCTGTATGTTCGAGAGATCATTGTTGTCAAAAATAGAGTATATCCTAGACCAATCTACTTGGTAGGATTTACTGACTCTGCCACTAGTATGAGAAAAGATGCCAAAGTTTGGGTTCTCATTCAGCATATCCCTCTCGACGTTCTTGCATCAGATAATTTGAGACATCTTGGGGTTGAAATAATCTGCTAAATGCATAAACCCAGAATTAAAACTAATTTAAACTAGAACAATAGTAACCAATTTGAATTAGGAAAATGACTCAAATACTAACCTATAATCAGACCGGACGGTGATAACATCGACTGGTAAAAAACGCAAGGAAATTTAACACAACAAAAAAATTTACAGTAGTAAAAATGGTAAAAAAATTGCAAAAGACCAAAATATATATAGATTTTCCCGAGTCCATTAGGGCAGTAGGATTAAGATAAATGAGCGGTCAAGATCAAGCCTACAGGATGTGGGATCTCATTACAAATTTCAAATTTTATTTAACCGTCCTGTAACCCTCATTTTGCACATGCAGGATGCGGGACGCGGGATCACAAAACTGTCAAAAGTTTATTCAATCTCTCCCGCAACCCGCAAATTGCAGGTTGCGAGTTGTAGAGAAACACAACAAAACCATAAAAATAAATTATTTTCTTGTAGTCCGCATTCTGCACTTGCGGAATGCGGGATGCGGGATGACCATCTTACATGCACATAATATTTCTGCATCCCACATTCCACGAGTTGTGGGATGCAGATTGAGGGGTGAAAATCTTAGAAAAATACAAACTTTAAAATCTCGCCATCTGCAACTTGTAGGTTTTGGGGTGAAACAATTTCACTCAAAGATAGTTCCCCGCAATGTCATAAAAAACAAACAAATCACGCATAGATTTCAGAAATTTGTCTAATTTAGAAAACAAAGAACCCATGGAAAATGTAATAGGGGCCACAAAAATGATTAAAAGACTTCAAGCAGTTACCTTTTTATTTGTAATTGGGCTCCCATGTTTTAAATAACATGGGATCTGTTGTACCCATTCTATGATTTTCTCAGTAGTCTCTTGAATTTCTGTCAACTCATGCTCTAATGGATGGTTGACAATCTTTGTTGTGATATCCTTTTTACCCTCTTGAACTTCTTATAGCACCAAAACTTCCTTCATCGAGATATGTGCACTAACATCTTGAAATGTATCTAACTGTGTCAAGCACCTCTATTGTCGATCCTTGGTCTTCACAACCTGCTGCTACAATGCTTTTAGCTCGGCTACCTTGGTGACCTATACAACTAGGGGCATCTCCTTAAGAAACATCTTCAATGTTTCCAATTGCCCCTCGACAACTGCGTGGTCAGGTGCTCCAACTTCTCGTCCTGGAGTACACTGCCTTAAAATTGCGTAGTCGCTTCAGTTGCTTCAATTATTGCTCCATTTCATCTAGATGTGTTGCTAATTCCTTAATGGTGATTTTACTCTCTGTAACTTTCTCTGGTGGTGTGTCTAGATGTACCAAGTCCTGTAAGTCCACATTGTCATGATGTAATTGTGTAATGATGGTTCCAAGTCACTATGCATCTGCCACTATGTCTAGCTCCATCGTTCTCTTGAATATGTGCTGACAACCATCAGAAACTAATGCCTCTAAGAGGAATATGGTGTCCCAGTGGTGCACGTTCTCCACTGTCAAGCGGTCCTATTCCTTTTCCAGCTCCTCAATTTCCTTGGAATTCTCTACAATCAGTCGCTCTTGTTTCTGCTGCAATGCCTCAATCTCTTTGCACACTTCCACCTCTTTCTCCTGCAACCTCAAGAATTGACCACTGATAATTTGGTCCATGTCTTCCAACACCTGATTGCTGACCCTCTCCATGTGCACCAAGGTATGTTCTAACAACGCATTGATATCTATGGAAAGATCCTATAATTGTCGTAGTGAGATGTTGAGATCCTCATTGTGGGTCTTGATCACATGTGATGGAATTTGCACATTCCTTATCTGCATCTGAGTGTTGATCGATCCAATCCTCTGTGCATTAGCTGCATCCAGTTCCTTATTCAAAAATGCATCAATTAAAGAGTCAAGGAAAGTTTTTACCTCACCAAATTCAGTATATTGCCAAACCCAAAGTTCTGCACTCTACCTATCTTGCAATCACTGAGCTATTGTTTCATGTTGCTCAGCAGTGTAGTACTCCATTCAAACACTGTAGGTCACATGAAATATATTGCATAGAACATCATTGGTCATGAGGCCTGGTGGAGTGAAGCCAACCCTACAATCCTGCTTAGTGCCAAAAGTATGGCCTGCAGCCCTAGAATATGAATAGATTTTGTTGGGATTTGACTCCCAACCTTTTGCGTTTCTAGAAAGCAGTACACAACTATTTACTCATCTATGGTCAACCCACCTCCTGGCCCATGATATTGGATATTCACCATCTCCCCTTGTCGGGACAACCCTGTGATGAAATATATGTCCTCAACCTTAATGTTGAGTGACATCCCATCTATCTGAAATGTTTCAGACTCTGGATCCCAATTGTCTACCAGTAGTTGGAGTAGTCTTGGTTTGGCCCTCAGGTTGCCAAGACACCAAAACTTGTAAAATATACATGCCCATAATGCTTATTCAACCATGAGATCACCTTGCACAGCTTCCTCAACATCACCATGCTCTCTTTCTCTCCAGTCTAGCACCATACTACACAAAAAACCAAGTTTTTGATCAGTCTTTACCCTTTAAAACATTGTCTGCGACACTGTATGCGACTATTTTCAAAACAGTCACGTATGTACATGGCTTTCAGTGGATTTTCTATGTATGGTGATCCCTATACGTGGAAAAATGACCGATTTGTGTGTGGGATGAAATGCATAAGTTTGGATGGCTCAAAAAATTAAATAGACCATGAAATTTGAACAAAATTGCATCAAAATGAAAGAGAAGAGCATGAGAATCTATCTGGATCAAACGGGGAGGGATTCCGATGGATGATGCTCCTGGAATTTGCTTCTAAAGTTCTGAGCTCAAATGCATTATGTTGGGTAAAAAATTAAAATGGTATGAAAAATTTTAAATTTTCACTATTTATAGAAAAATTTTGAAATTTTTACCCACTTTCTATAGTTTTTGACCATTTTTGACCATTTTGGACCGTCTAAACTAATTTGATGTTGTAGGAATCCATTTTGAGTGCGGTTTTGACCATGGCTTTGACCCATTTGTGCCTATTTTAGGTTTTATGTCTAAACTGGCATATAGGTTAGGTTTCACATCCGTTTGCACTTTGCATAACCTTATGACTGTTTCATCTTAAACTTAGGTATGAACCCATTCTATCTTGTCACAGAACCTTCTTGCTTCTCTTAGAATTGACATGTTGTGAATGGTGGAGCTTTACCATACATGGGTACCCTAGTTATATCTTTTTTTGCATTTGGTGCCCATGCCAACATTTCTCCTCTAGGGTGTGGGAGTCCTTTGTATAGTACCACCATGACTTTGAGCAAGAGCTTCATACTCCTATTGAACTTTATGCTGGCCATTTCCCTGAGACTCCCATGTATATGTCAAGTTGTAATTGCATTATCATGCATTTTTCTTGCCTTATTAGGCCTTACGCCAGCTTCCCTCACTTTGATTATTATCCATATAGCCCTAGCTTGTCTCATGTCTAGCCAAGCATAGCCTTTTTATATATCCTTTGTAGCTTCATTCCCCATTTTTTACTGGGAGGGGACTTTCCTGCGAGTGTCATTATCCTGCACATGTTTCCTTGCATTGAGCATAGGTATGTTCCGCTACTTGGAACTAGTTTGTTTTCCCCTTGATACTCGTCTCCTCCTAGATTTGTAATAATAAAGCACTTTTATTCTTTTTCAAGCTTTTCAAAATATCCAAAAAAGTCCAAAAAAAATTAAAAAACCAAAAAGCCAGACAGGAAAAGATGTTATCTTTGGTAGCAGTTGAGTTGTGTCACCTTCGAATATAGCACTGTATATCACATCTGTTGGTTGGGTTAATATTTTGACTTTAGGAGCTGTACTTATTTCTCTGATTTTATCTCCACTGACTGGTTAAGCTTCTAGTCCCTATGGAGCCTCTGTTGATTCCTCCTGTGTCGTAGAAATGTCCTAGTTTTGTATATAGTGTCTATGATGCCTACATTCAGTCACCATTTGCCTTTATGCTCTTGTTCATAGGAATTTGAAGCCTGAGTCTGCCATTGATTAGTTGTCTTGACTTTGCATGTCGGCCATTCCTGGTACTATTACAAGTTCATGCACATATTGTTCGAGTCCTTCCACATTATATAGTGTTGTTGAGTACCTCATGTTGGTTGATGGGGGATTCCTTAATGCCCTTCTTCTAGTGGATTCCATCCCATCGACTTTAGATCATTTATTATAGGATAGGCGTATAGAGTCATTTGAGTGTCTTGAGACTTACAGTCATCAGTGGTAGGTTCTCTCACCATCGACAGTTTTTGGAATAAATCAATGTCCCCTGATCGATGGATTCTTACAAGTGTTCAACCTCAACACATCTATTCACACTTGTTAGATTGCACTCTAGTACCTTGATTCCAATTTTCATTATCGGTGGGTGATCTCGCGTCTGTTAACGGTATACATCAATGACTGGTAATCAGACGATGGACTACTATGTTTGACCTCGACACCTCTATTGACATAGTAAGACATGTACTCATAGCGGTTTGTGTAGAATACTTTCCATATTGGTGGCATTCCACATATGTTACCGCCTTGATCTTGTTAGTGTTCATGAGATTTCATCTCTCGTGACTTGATTCCAGTGTATGTCTAATATCTTCAGCCATTATGGAGATCTTTTTACATTGTATATCTTCAGGTTTTATGGAGATCTTGATCCTTTGTATATATTCATCATGGATATTTTGATCTGTTATATATTGTACGTGGTGATGACCACACATGCCATATTTTGTATCATGCCTATTCATGGCCATTGTACTCTTATGTATCCAGGACTACTATATGTATTTACAGTCATATGCAAAGATTGATTATTGTACTATACTGATGCATGGCTAGTTCTTCCACCTAGTTCTTCATCACTTCACTTCTGGGATGGATTGATAATGTATTTCGGCCATCATGTTACCCCTCTGACCTCACACATTAGGGGGAAATTGTTACAGCTGATTTTACCACACATGGTTTATCACACTTTTATGGCCTTCCCTATCCCTCTGCGGACTCTTTGGACCCCATGGACCAATATTTTACCTTTGATATTTACAGTATCATCCCTAAAAACACCTATTATTTGCTATATGCGACTTTTAATCCGTTTCTCACGTATATATGCGGATATTACCCTTAAACCCGTGTACATCGGGATGTGTGCATAAGTCCAAATAATTTTAGAGTTTTCCTTGATGTGGATCCAAATCACTTGTCTCTTGGCCTTCCATATGCCTTGATATCACTCAGATTTGACCTTCCATTACCCCATTGAAGCACTATATAAGGAAACCCTTGGATACATTGAAGGGGAGGAATTGAAGAGCAAGAAAACTATAGTCCATTATTGCTGTAGCTTGCTTGTACTTGAGTCTGCATCCCTTTGTCCCTTGGAGCACTTTGTGTTCTTCCCAAGCTTTCCTTTGCTTGTGAGCTTGCTATGGAGAGATGGAGGATTGAGGTGGTGGAGGCCCAGGTGGAGGACTCAGTTTATCCGGTTCGCAGATGTGCCAATAGAGGTTGTCACTTATGTAATCTCTGATTTTATTAATAGAAATATATTTTCCTGTCTAATGATGTACATTTAAATGAATATTAAAGCCATGGATGCTTTTAATTGCTTATGCATTATTGATTATATATGCTAGAGTAGGCCTAACACTATATTATATATCTTTCCTTGTTTACTGTTCTTGAGAGTAGATTGCTAAAGCAAGCGAGATTGGAAAAAGCTCAATTGGGATCTACTTCAACCGTCCGAAATAAGGTATGATTCGAGATCCTTTAGTGTTAGATATTTTATTTCTCTTGCATATTGGGAAGGGATGTATTTCTGCAGTTTCTCTGTCTATTGTGGTACACCCCAAGCCATAAGAAGTTTTCTCCGTAACAGAATTGGAGACTCCGCTGGGGAAGTTCCTAGTTTTTTTCTTTCGGGGTTTTTCAGCATTCAATCTACTTGAATTGCTCTGATTTCTCTATTTTTGTGTCAGGTCTGGTGGCATGTTTGCCTAGTAGTGTCTTGTAGGAGTAAATTTTGTCTCAGTTTGTCTATTTACCTTATTTTTTCTCTCTTATTCTTCTTATACATGGGTCTTGCTTTCACAGTCATGTGTACACGCAGGTTTTCTTGGAATAGTCGTGTATGTACGTAGGTTTACTGAGAACAGTCATGTATGTCTTGAATTTTTGCTTTATTGGGAAGATGAAGTGTTGCTGGGTGAGTTTGGATGAATGCTGAGTCTTCTTTGATGCTTCTAGAGTTTGTATACACCCCTATTTCTAACCAGAGACTTCTTTTAGTTTGATTTTTGAAAATGTTCTTGTCATTTCATTTTCCACTTTTTGTTTCTAGATTAGTGCATTAGGTGTCTTTTACCTTGGTGCTTTGGTTGGATGTTGTTTGGGAGTGGTTGCAGAGTTTGAGGGTTATAGAGTCATATTTTTGCTTTTTATCTCATTTAATTCAAAAATACAAAAACATTTTGCTTTTTGCATAGTTATGCATTGTTTGCATTTTGCATTAGCATGGTACCTGCATTAGGTTTGCTTGGTGAATATTAGTCATATTTTCATATAGGAATGATTGCATATACATTTGAAGGGAAAAGTTTTCACTTCACGTAGTAGCATACCCTATTTTGCATTCGACACAGTGCATTTGCATTGATTGTTAGGTGTGCATTTTACTTCTTGTTGTTTCATAACATCACTAGTTGCACGCCCATTTACCTTTTTATTAATAAAGGAAATTAAAATCAACGCATAATAAAATGAATTACACTCTTTTCTTTTCTAGGGTGAACCAATAAGACTAGTTTTAAGGGTCTTGGAATAGTTCATTGTGAGTTAATTCTCCAAGACCACTAAACAAAACAATTAGGTGTCTGTCTAGGTGATAGTGTGAAATTCTTTATATAATTAGTATTTCTCAGGATCCTCATCTTACAAGGGAGTTAAGCACGAGGAAGTGTGAGAAATTATGATTGGGATGACCCTTGATTGTGATTGATTAGCACCAGAGATATTTCTAGGATTTTATTCATATCTGGGGGCCTTTGAGGTATTGGCAAGTGCACGCTTGGGGTACTAGTTGTGCTTTCAGGATTCGAGCTTTGTTACCCTACCCATATGGTCAATCCCACCTGCAAATATCGACCTGAGCATTGATTATATCGAGGTGACCTTAGTTGCCTTACCTAGGTTATAGAGGGGGTATTTGCAGAGGTTATTCTGCAGGTGTCATGATCAGGTAGGGGTCGGACAACACATTCTCTATATGCATTGAAGCTAAGGGCCACTATAATTGGTTACGAACCTCCACTTGTTGTGTATGGGAGTCTCAAGCCTTTCCTAGGTGAGACATACTTGCTTCGTTTGGGAGCTCACATATCCTACCCTTGGTTTGCTTGTGATTTGGCTTTACACTTTTAGGTGCATGCTTTGTGCATGATAGTTTTCCTAGGGTTTGCGTAATTAGATTGAGTCTTTTATTTTTTGAGTCATTGTGGATTTGGGCATGGAACCCTGCCATTTTAAATGTTTTGTAGGACTTCCTCCTTCCACGTCTCCTCCTCCTTTGAGAGATGAAACCAGATAGTCCGAGTGGACTGTTTCTCACTTTGATTCACACACCATGGGAGATCATGAGAATGAGATTCTAGAGATTTCCTCTCCACCTCATGAGGTTGGAGAGGAAGATCCTACTAACACATATGATGCACCACATGAACACCCTTCATGATTTGGTTATGATCCCTCATTCACAGGTCGTCGGTATTGGTTTATGGGTTACGAGACTCACTATGAACCCACAAGCACTAGTCATGTTAGAGATGGCATGCTTGATGTCCCTGAGCTCGATTCGACACATCATGCTGAGCCAGAAATTGACCCTGGCACTACACCTAAAGGCACTCCCATTCCTTTCCATGTGGAGAGGTTTGGGGGCACTAGTCACATTGCACCTTCCATCCCTGTGGTGGAGGCATCTTCACATGCTCCTCCTAGGCCTAGTGTTAGTAATCCTATTAAGATATCAGGACCAAGATGAGTGAACATTGGGAACACCACTTACATTCCTTCACATGTCCCTTCATTTTCAAACCTCGATCCTTCGAATGCATTCTTAATGACCCATCCTCCCCCTAACTCATGTTGGCCTTTAGGACAGAATGTTGCTACTAGCCATGTTTGTTCTGTGACTATTAATACTGTAGTGTCCCAGAGCCGAGTACCTCTTGTTGTGTCAGTAGGTCATGTACTTGTTTTTGGATCGTCTCATGTTCCAGCTCATGGAGCTCCTCATATCCCTAACTATGGACCTTCTCATGGTACATTCAATTCAACAACTTACGGAGCTTCTCATGGACATTCTTATCGACAACACTATGGACAAAACTACCAACCTTATGGGTATGGGTATCAACAACCCACTTACTCTTCTAATTATGGGTTTGTAGCACCTCATAATCAAAGTACCCCACATCACAATGCTTCCATGCAACCCTTCATGGGTCAAATGGGAGGAGGTTATTATGGTTAAGGCCATGGTATTTATAGAAATCAACCTTACATGAATCAAAACTACCAAGGAGCGTGGAATCGACAGGCTTAGCCTAGGCTCCCTTTCCTTGCGACATTGAACTTACTTGACTTGTCAATATTGATGAACGATCTTGTGTCTCATAAACTGGCATGGCCGGCAGTCCATACCAAGCTTCCTTCAGACATTCCCAAGTTCGAAGGTAAGGCTGGTGAAGATCCTAGTGAGCACGTCACCACTTTCCACCTTTGGTGCTCTTCCAATTCCTTACCCATAGATTCTCTCCATTTCAGACTATTTTAACGCACCCTCACGGGTCCTACCATGAAATGGTTTATAGAGTTACCGGGGGAGCTTATGCTACATTTGATGATCTTTCAATGAATTTCCTTAGTAATTTATAGCTACCCGTACATTACAACGTCGGTACCAAACTACTGTCGACCTTCTGGCAAGACAAAGCCACACACACTTCATATTATATTCAAGAGTGGAATAGATAGAAATGGTTAATCAAATCCTTTATACCACCAGAGTTTCTTCTTGAATAGTTCTTCAAATCATTTTTACCCTACATTGCGAAGGATGTTTCTACATCCAAAGTTCAAAACAAGGAACAATCTATCTTTAGGGAACACGAGTTGGATTTGATCTATGCTAAATCCAGAGTTTTGTATGAGATTATACCAAATGCTCCATGATCCAATTTTGACCCCAAGATCAAGCCTAGGCCACATGCTAATGGTATTGTTGGCTCTAATAGTACCAAACCTGAGGACTTGGTTACAGAACAAGTGAGCCAATTATCGATTAACTAGTCTTCCTCGGGACAAGCTATGACTTCGTCTCAAACTACCCAATCGGAGAATGTTCTCTCCGTGTAATCGTTGAACCTGAAAGGAAACCAACAGCCTGGAAAGAATAAGAAAAAAGGAAAAAATAATTGTAAGGGTGGGAATAAGAACGAAAATGATAATAATAATGACAAGAACAGTAATGCTAGGGGAACAAGCAGTCTAAACATAAGCTGAAGTTTCCTTTTAAGTTGTGCAAAGATGATCAACTCACTCACTTGTGCCCTCATATGGAAGATGCCTCAAAGTTCATAGAGCAATTCCCAGCTGTGTTCACTAATCCTTTACCCAATAATCAAAATATGAACTCGAGGTCCGTTGATCCTGGTTGTGCATCTGGTGGAAATAAAAATCTATGAGAGGCCACTAGTTGTCACGATTGCATCAACATGGTGCATGATGATAAAGTTGTGACTCATGTGAAAGATTATGGTTCATCACAACCAGACCTTTGGAAAGTACCTTCCCCACCCAAGAGCCCTTTGTGAATTGAAAATCCTACGGATAAACCTGAAGCTCCACCTCACATTCCTAAGGGAGTCTTAAAGTGTTTGGGGAACAATCCTAATGCCCAAGCTGCCTAGAACTATTCATTTGTCAAGGATATGGGCCAGACTCCTTGTGTGATGTCCACGTTAGAAGTGCTTCAGACTTGTCCTATGCAGAGGAAAGCCTTGTTTCTGCTCTTGGGTTTAGTGATTATAGTTGTTCTTGCATGATAAAAATTGAAACCATGGGAATATAGCCTCGCTTTCCTTACTACGTGTCTCTTTTGATTCATGTAGAGTGTCTTAACAACACCGTCATGTGTACTATAATTAATGATGGCGTTGCTTCTTTCGTGATGTCTTTGTCTTGTTAGAAGGGCTTGGGTTCTCCCACGATGTCTCAATCTACCACTATTTTGATAGCTTTTGATGGTAGATCGTTTCGGTCACACGGGATTATTCCTTATCTTAAGGTCCAATTGGGAGGGAAGATCATCACGATCGAGTTTGAGGTAGTTGATGTGCCCCTTGACTACAATATTTTGCTGGGTAGGAATTGGATGTATAGTATGCAAGCCATAGCTTCTTCCCTCTTTCAAGGATAATTTCCATTTAATGGGAATATTGTTATGATTGACCAAAATTCATTCCATAATCTGAGTGTTAATGCATCATCGGGAGCTTCTATCCCAATTATCAGTCATTCTCAGTCGACAACTAGGAGTGTGGGCATAAGTATGTATCATTCTCTTATGGGAACCTTTAGTTGTCCTATGCCCGTTCTTATGATTGGGTCTAGCTTTGGTGGGGCTTCATCCTTGTCAAATTCGATGTCTTTTCGCACTACCCATATGGAATATCCTTGGATTCTTCCTTCACTGAGTACTTCGAGTGTGCCTATTGAGATAGACATGATGTTGCCTACAACAATGGTGGCGTATCAAGAAAATATTGATCAGGTTGCAAAGCCTAGTCCTTCCTCTTCGCGGATGGAGGAGGAGGACCCGTATGTGTTTCCTGCAAGGGAAATAGATTCATCTCACTCACATGATTGCCTCAATGATGTTTTTCTATCGAATGAATCTATTCTTGAGGCCATGTCTGGGGTTGAGAAACCTTGGGAAGAGTTGCATCATTGATCATATTTTCTTCTTAAGCTCTATTGTATGGAGTGTGATGAATTTAGGGAGATTCTTAGCGAGAAGATTGGTATCCCCGTGGTTCCATTAATCTCTTCTAGTCAGATGGATGATGGAAGCATGGCCAATTTATAACCAACAATTCCTATCAATATTTCTCGTGATCCTGTTAAGCCTGAGAATGTCTACATTGGGGTGGGTTGTTCCCTTGATGAGATCAAGGAGTATACTAAGCTGTTTAAAGAGTTTTGCGACATTTTCGCTTGGTCATACAAAGAAATTATGGGTATAGACCCTCGTATTGTCCAACATGAGATCAAGACGTATCCAGATGCAAAATCGGTTCGACAACATTTGCGTGTAGTGAATCCTAGAAAAGAACTCACAATTAAAGCTGAGATAGAGAAACTGCTTAAAGTTGGTTTTATCTATCCCATTCCCTTGATGGAATGGGTTTCAAATCCCATTCTAGTGGATAAGAAACAATGAGTGATCCGCATATGCACTGATTTTCGTGACCTAAATCATGCCAGTCCTAAGGATAATTTCCCCACACCATTTATTGATCAGATTTAGGATGAGTGTGCGTGAAGTGAGGTATTTTCCTTTATGGACGGTTTTTCTGGATATAATCAGATTCAGATTAAGCCTGAGGATCAACACAAGACCGCATGTATTTGTCCTTGGGTTACTTTTGCATATCAAAAGACGCCCCTTTGCCTTAAAAACACTGGAGTTACATTTCAGTGGGCCATGTCGTTAATCTTTCACAATCTTAAAAAGATTATCAAAGTATGTTTGGATGATCTCACTGCTCACTCTCGTTTGAGAGTACGTCATCCATATCATTTGAGATTAGTTTTTGAAATATGCTGTCATTATCAAGTACATTTAAATCCTCATAAGTGCATATTTTGCGTGACTGTTGTTCGTTTACTAGGATTCATTGTATCCAATGAGGGTATAAGAGTCAATCCCTTAAAGGTTGAGGCAATACTTCAATTGTCTCCCTTGTGTAATATTAGACACCTTCAGCGTTTACAAGGCATGGCGAACTTCTTGTGGAGATTTGTGGTCAATTTTTCCAACTTGACTAAAGGCTTTATGCATCTTTTGAAGAAGGACACCCCTTTTTACTAGGATGAGTGAGCCCAGGAGTATTTTGATGCTCTTAAGCAAGCCTTAGAAATGGCCCCCGTGCTTAGTCCACCAGACTATAGCCGTGATTTCTTGATTTATGTGGCTGCATCTTAGGAGACGGTTGGTATGGTTTTGGTTCAGGAGTATGAGGAGCTCCATGAGCATGTCATATATTATTTGAGCTGAAATCTTATAGATGAAGAAATTTAATATTCTTATGTGGAGAATCTAGCCTTGGCCACCGTTCATGCGGTTTAATGTTTGAGACATTACATTCTCCTTCGCCAAACTTTGGTCGTATCTCATATCAATCCATTTCAGTTTTTCCTCACTAGAGGGATGATTGGGGGGTAACATAATAAATGGATTGTCATTTTTCAAGAGTTTGATCTCGAATTCATTTCAATGAAATCAAAGAAATCATTAATCTTTGCGAAGCTTATATCTGATTTTCCAAATTTGGAGGAGGAGGAGGTTTATAAGGATTCTTTTGTCAATGAGCATATATTCCTAATCTCAACTGTGGACCCTTGGTATGGGGATATCATCGTGTATTTGAAACATTGAATTTCCCTACTCACCTCTCATAGGATGAGCGACGACGATTATGTCATGTAGCTAAGAACTAGCTTATAGTGGATAACACTTTGTACCGCCATGGGGTAGATTCCATTTTACATCGTTGTTTAACCCATGATGAGGATGAGGTTATGCTGAATGATTTCCATGGAGGGGCATGTGGTGGTCATTTATTTGGGCTTTCTATAGCCCAAAAAATCTTGAGAGCAGGCTATTTTTGGCCGTCCATCTTCAAAGATTGCGTTAATGCAGTCAAGAAGTGCCACCCTTTCTAGGTGTTTGCACGTAATATGTGCTCGTGTCCAGCCATGTTACATCCTATTGTTACCGCCGGTCCCTTCACCAAGTGGGGGATTGATTTTATGCATTGCAACCCATCCTCAGCTGGGGGGAATCATCATATTATTGTGGTTGTTGATTACTTCATGGAATGGGTAGAGGCTATGCCTACAGTTGAATCTAACGGTGAAACAGTCATGCATTTCATTTTCAACTAGATTATCACCTGGTTTGGCATTTCGAAAGAGTTTGTTACTGACCATGGTAGTCACTTTTAGAAAAAAATGATGGAAGAGTTGGCTTCCAAGTTAGGATATAAGCAAGAGCACTCCTCTTCTGATTACCTTCAGGTGAATGGACAGGTTGGGGCAGTCAACAAGTCACTTAAGTCTATTCTCCAACGAACCATCACACAAAGCAAGAATAATTGGCATATCATGTTGTATCCTACTTTGTGGGCCTATGGAACTGTGGTTAAGACTGCCACCGAATTTTCTCCATATCATCTTGTGCATGGGGTGGAGTCAGTTTTACTGGTTGAATGAGAAATCCATTCTCTGAAGCTAGTTGTGGAGCTTTTATGTGACACTTCTACATTGGAAGAGCGTTTGGTCCACTTAGAGTAGATTGATGAGAAACACTGAGATGCCTTAGTGGCTCTAGAGGTTAACAAGCATCGCATTAAGGTCCAATATGATAAGTCTGTTGATCCAAGGAAGTTTAGTGAAGGTGACTTGGTCCTTTTGTGGGATCAAGCTAAAGAACCCTTGGGGGCAGGGAATTTAATCCCATGTGGCATGGTCCTTACATGGTTAAATGAGTCTTAGAGAAAGGTGCCTGTGAGTTGGTTGATTATGAAGGGACAACCTTGGCAGAGCCTTGAAATGGGCTCTACCTCAAAAGTATTATGCATCATCTTCATCTAGGGCTGATTTTTGTATATTATTGTACAGTTTTTCATTGCATAGCAAGGTTTCTTATGGAGATCCAGTTTGTTGATTAGCTTTCATTTCTTATGGTAGATGTCGATGGAGTCTTCCGTTTACATAGGATTCACTGATGATGCTAGCCTCCACACTCAAAACTCAACTTCGACTGCTTGGGTGATCTATACTCCTACAGGTCAAGTATTATCTTCAGGACGCGTATGTTTACAGCCTTATTCAAACAATGTTGTTGAATATAGTTCCTTCATTGACTTATTGCGTGATGCCATTTCACATGGTGTTAATTCTCTTGAGGTACGTCTTGATTCGTAGTTAGTGGTTTGACAGTTTAATGGCTTGTATCACATTAGGGATTTGACATTATTACGGAGATTCTTATGTGTTAGATTGCTAGAACGACAATTTGAGAGTATAACATACATTCATGTTACAAGAAATTTTAATCAAGTTTCTGACTCATATGATAACTATGTGTTAAATTGGCATTTGTTTGATAGACCATAAGCATATCACAAACACACATTTTACACACATGTAAATATACTAAAAATTGATCATCATAAAAAAAATTTCATTAACTTCAAAAAGTGACGTCATAATACATAAGTGTCATATACAAAATTGGGGCTTCCAAGCCACCAAAATATAATACACGGTCATACAAAAATGAATACACTTAGGTCTCTAAGCCTGAGGTGGAGGAGGGTTTTGATCATGATAGAACACTATGGTTCTAACTAGCTAGTGAAATAGTCGAAACCATGCTCGTGGTACTCCCACCACCTAGCGCTGCATGGCCTTAGGAAAGTCCTTGACTTGCACCATGGGTACCCTGTGTGTCAAACGAACAAAGTTTGTGTGGATGCTTTGGAGCGTTCGCTCCACATACACACCCATAATATCATAACCTCTTCCCCTCCGCCGATGATGAGGAAAGCCACTCGGCCGTCGTGGTCCTACATCTACATATACATGACAGATTGTCACTATGTGTCGTCACACAAAAAACATGTCTTTTGAGTTCATATATAAAAAACAAAAAAAAATTAAATAATTCAAAACTTAAAAATTGGGTTTGGGATTCTTTACCTATGTCAAAATAAGCTGCTCCTGGTGGTAGGGGCATATCTGGGTCTCCGCGGAAGTGTATCCCTACTTAGGGGTAGTCGTCTATGGTGAAGATTTGTCTCCACCACCATGGAAAGAAATGTGTTGGGTAGGGGTTAGCCACCCTACCTCCACCCATACTGTGCATGACATTCGCCCAGTGTCTCTAGGCTAGATCACAAACTCCATGTGGAGAAATGTCTACCATAGGGCTTAGCCTTGGCACCCACTCAAAGAAAAATGTGATCAGTATAGTGCTGAACCCAAAGTTCTGCACTCTACCCATCTTGCAGTCACTGAGCTGTTGTTTCATGTTGCTCAACAGTGTAGTACTCTAGTAATACACTGCTGGTCATATGCACTCTATTGCACAGAACATCATTGGCCATGAGGCCTGGTGGAGTGAATCCAACCTTGCAATTTTTCCTAGTACCGAAAGTATGGCCTTCAACCCCAGAATCTGAATAGAGTTTGTCGGGATTTGACTCCCAACCATTTACTTCTCTGGAAAGAACTACATAGTTATGTAATCATCTATGGTCATCCCACCTCCTGGCCCGCGATATTGGAGATTCACCATCTCCCCTCATTGGGAAAAGCCTATGATGAAATATATGTCATCAACCTCAATGTTGAGCGACATTCCATCTATCTAAAATGTTTCAGACTCTGGATCCCAATAGTCTACCAATAGCTGGAGTAGTCTTGGTTTGGCCCTCAGGCTGCTAAGACACCAAAACTTTTACAATCCACATGCCCATAATGCTTGTTGAGCCATGAGATCACCTTGCACAGCTTGCTCAACATCACCATGCTCTCTTTCTCTCCACTCTAGCACCATCCTGGACAAAAAACCAAGTTTTTGATCAGTCTTTACCCTTTAAAACCTTGTTCGTGGCCTTGTACACAACTGTTTCAAAACATTTGCATATGTATGCAGATTTCAGTGCATTTTCTGCATATGGAGATCCCTATACACAGAAAAAGGCCCGATTTCCACATGGGCCGAAATGCATAAGTTTGGATGGCTCAAAAAATTAAATAGACCATGAAATTTGAAAAAAATTGCATCAAAATGAAAGAGAAGAGCATGAGAATCTACATGGATCAAACGGGCAGGGATTCCACTAGACGATACTCCCAGAATTTGCTTCTATAGTTCTGAGCTCAAATGCACTATGTTGGGTAAAAATTTCAAATGGTATGAAAATTTTTAAATTTTTCGCTATTTATAGAATTTTTTTGAAATTTTTACCCACTTTCTATAGTTTTTTACCATTTCTGACTGTTTTGGACCGTTTGAACTAATTTTATGTTGTAGGAATCCATTTTGAGTGTGGTTTTGACCGTGGCTTTGACCCATTCATGCCTATTTCAAGTATTATGTCTAAACCAGCATATAGGTTAGGTTTCACATCCATTTGCACTTTGCATAACCTTATGACCATTTCATCTTAACCTTAGGTATGAACCCATTCTATCTTGTCAAGGAACCTTCTTTCTTCTTTTAGAAGTGACATGTTGTGAATGGTAGAGCTTTGCCATACATGGGTACCCTATTTAGATCATGTTTTGCACTGGTTACCCATGCTGACATTTCTCCTTTAGGGTGCGGGAGTCCTTTGTATAATACTGCCATGACTTTGAGCAAAAGCTTCATACTCCTCTTGGACTTTATAGTGGCCATTTCCGTGAGACTCGCTTGTATATGTCAAGTTGTAATTGCATTATCATGCATTTTGCTTACCTTATTGAGACTTACGCAGGCATCCCTGACTTTTATTCTCAGCCATATAGCCTGAGCTTGTCTCATGTCTAACCAATCAGATCCTTTTTATATATCCTTTGTAGCTTGATTCCCCATTTTTTACCGGGAGGGGACTTTCCCCATAGTTTCGTTATCCTGCACATGTTTCCTTGCATTAAGCATAGGCATGTTCTGCTGCTTAGAACTAGTTTGTTTTCCCCTTGACACTCATCTCCTCCTAGATTTGTAACTATAAAAAACTTTTATTCTTTTTCAAGATTTTCAAAATATCTGAAAAATTCCAAAAAGAACTAAAAAAACCAAAAATTTGGACAGTAAAAGATGTTATCTTTGATAGCAGTCGAGTCGTGTCACCTTCGAACAGAGCAGTGTATATTACATCCATTGGTTGGGTTAATAGTTTTACTTTAGGAGCTATACTCGTTTCTCTGATTTTATCTCCACCAACTGGTTAAGCTTCCAATCCCTATGGAGTCTTTGTTGATGGCTCCTGTGTCACAGAGATTTCCCAGTTTTGTATATCGAGTCTATGCTTCCTACATTCAATTACCATTTTCCTTTATTCTCTTGTTCGAAGGAAGTTGAAGCCTGAGTCGGCCAATCCTAAGTTGTCTTTACTTTGCATGTTGACCATTCCTAGTACTATTACTGGTTCATGCACATCTTGTTCGAGTCCTTCCACATCATATACCATTGCTGAGTACCTCATGTTGGTTGATTGGGGATGCCTTAACTCCCTCCTTTTAGTGGATTCCATCCCATCGACTTTAGATCATTTATTCTAGAATATGATTCTAGACTCATTTCAGTGCCTTGAGACTTACAGTCATCAGTGGTAGGTTCTCTCGCCATCGAAAGTTTTGGGAATACATCAATGTCCCCTTATCGATGGATTCTTCCAACTGTTCAACCTCAACACATATATTTGCACTTGTTAGATTACACTCTAGTACCTTGATTCCCATTTTCGTTATCAGTGGGTGATCTCGCGTCTGTTAATGGTATACATCAATGACCAATAATCAGATGATGGACTACTATGTTAAACCTCGAAACCTCTAGTCACATAGTAGGACATGTACTCACAGTGGTTTGTGTAGAAGACTTTCCAGATTGGTGTGATTCCACATATGCTACCACCTTGATCGTGCCAGTGTTCATGAAATTTCAGCTCTCGTGACTTGATTCCAGTGTATGTCAGATATCTTCAACCATTATGGAGATATTGATCCATTGTATATCTTCAGCTTTCATAGATATCTTGATCCTTTGTATATCTTTGTCATGGATATTCTAATATATTATATATTGTACGTGGCAATGACCACACATGCCATACTTTATATCATGCCTATTCATGGCCATTGTACTCTTATGTATCTGAGACTTCTATATGTATTTGCATTCATATGCAGAGATTGATTATTGTACTATACTGATGGATGGATGGTTCTTCCACCTGGTTCTTCATCACTCCACTTCTGGGATGGATTTATAATGTATTCCGGCCATCATGTTACCCTTCTAACCTCACACATTAGGGGGCATCTGTTACAACTGATTTTACCACACATGGTTGATCACACTTTTATGGCCTTCCCTATCCCTCTACAAACTCTTTGGACCCCATGGACCAATATTGTACCTTTGATGTTTCCAATATCATCCCTAAAAACACCTATTATTTGTTGTATGTGAATTTTAATCCCTTTCTCACGTATATACATGGATATTACCCTTAAACCCGTGTACATCAGGATGTGTGCATAATTCCAAATACTTTTGGAGTTTTCCATGATGTGGATCCAAATCACTTGTCTTTTGGCCTTCCATATGCCTCGATATCGCTTAGATTTGTCCTTCCATTACCCCATTGAAGAACTATATAAGGAACCCCTTGGATTCATTGAAGGGGAAGAATTGAAGAGCAAGAAAAATATAGTCCATTGTTGTTGTATCTTGCGTGTACGTGAGTCTACGTCCCTTTGTTCCTTGGAGCACTTTTTGTTCTTCCCAATATTGCCTTTTCTTGTGAGTTTGCTATCGAGAGATGGAGGATTGAGGTGGTGGAGGCCTAGGTGGAGGACTCGATTTATTTGGTTCACAAACATGCCAACAGAGGTTGTCACTTATGTAATCTGTCATTTTATTAATAGAAATATATTTTCCTGGCCAATGATGTCCATTTAAATTAATATTGAATCCATGGATGCATTTAATTGCTTATGCATTATTGATTATATATGCTAGAGTAGGCCTAACACTATATTATATAACATGCTTTCCTTATTTACTATTGTTGAGAGTAAATTGCTAAAGAAAGCGGGATTGGAAAAATATCAAGGGGGATTTACTTCAACCTCCCGGAATAAGGTATGATTCAAGATCCTTTAGTGTTATATATTTTATTTCTCTTACATATTGGGAAGGGATTGATTTCTGTGGTTTCTCTGTCTATTGTGGTACACCCCAAGCCATAGGAAATTTTCTCTGTAATAGTAATGATACTTCTCAATTTCTCCTCCATCACTACTGCATTACCACTAGTCTCACCATGGTATTTTTTCTTCGTGCAAGATTCCTCAAACTTCTAATCCTCTTTCGAATCAGTATGGGTGCACATCAATGCACCATCGAAAACGTGGTCACTTGACAGTTCAGGAAATGGATCCACCAGTTCATCAGCTAGTGGACTTATTGACACCTCTTCCATATTGACTGGTTCATTTCATTCTAGGGGCCAATCTGCCATAATAATATCCAGATCTGCATCCAAAACTTTATATGTCGTTGGAATCCATTGTTTATCTGGTTCGTGTCATGCCTGCACATGAATGGGATGTAGGCCAATTTAAAACTAGAGGACTCACTGATAATTCACCAGAGCTTCTTTTGTCATTTGTGGAACCTTCACTGCTACATCCTGTAGTGCCTCCCAGTATATCAAGAACTGAATTGCACAGTCCATCAATCACTCTGATTCTTTCATCTACCAGAGGTTCTAGTATCATGCACCTTTACAAACGTTCACTGCATCTACGTCCATACCTTGATACTCGTCCCGCTCCATTCAAGACACTAGCACAATCAAAATGAGTAACCAGTTGTACGTGAATAGTCATTGCCCGGACAGGACTATGAGGGCATCACTCATCGATTGGTTCATAAAGAAATGTGACTAGTTCATTTGCACCCTTTGTGCACACTTCTCTACGTAGGTGATGACCCCTTAATTACATTGGTTGTGTTTGTTTATTCTGACAACCTTTCTACCCAGAATCCTTGCTGCAATGCAAACCACCAACTCGTTGATACGTCAATGCGATATGCTCATCCGTCGCACTGTAGTTTGTATCTTTTATTCAGCTATGCATCCAACCTCCTTTCATTGTCTTTCCCCTTGAATTATTGCGATGGGTCTAGCCCCTCCTTAGGAAACCCCAAGATCTCTGAAATTACCGCCATAGTGACTACGACCACTGGTCCAGCAACAAAATTCCTCCATGGAAGCATGCTAAAATATTCCTCATGCATGTATTTACCTCATTCAACCACCCAAAATGTGGCAGCTTGATCAGTCCCAACAATCTCGGTATCTCCAAACCCCATGCCCAGTCATGCAGAATTCGTGCTATTAAGCCACCTCTCGCCTGTGTCATGGGTAGATATGGTTCTCTAGTAATCTATGGCAATGAGAGCATATCATGGTCCTCATACTTCATCTACATCAGCAAGGAAACAATGTCCCTGGTACAAATAATTCCCTATGGTATCGTTAGCATCTTAATCAGGTATTTTTGGTTCTTCATCATTTCTTTAGGCTTCACATTAGGTCGAAAGGGAGGCACATACTAAGGAATATCCAAAGTGGATACCCCTAGGTGATATGGTGTCTCCTTAGCCCCTAATGTTGATGGACCCATCTGTGCAATTGTTTCCTCATGTGCCCATGCAGACGTTCTATTCTACCACTTCCTTGGAACTGGGGACTTCTTCCACTGCGCCCCCGTCTTCTTCTTTGGAACTGATGATGAACCCATGGACATACTTGCAATTTCTTCTTCTATGGGTACCACGGTGACTGATGAATCTCTCTCACTAGAGATATCAACTATGACTTTCTCAAACAACATGCCACATAAGTGCCCCTAGTTCTCAAATGGGCACTCAACCTTACTCCACTCTACAACTCAACCAATCACTACAACTCAATTGCATTGCTACACTCTCTGCAAGTCTATCAAAAACTCACACTTGGACAATGGTGAATTACGATTGCATTCATCCACTCCTTATAGCATCAAATTGATCTTCCACCCATTATGACCACATCATTACGATCCATTTCCATGATTACGACTAAATCATGCATTAAACTCTCAAATCCTTCACAGATACCATCAATCCAATGATCAGATCCTTCATTAAGACGTGTCTCGTCTGAGAGTGCCACCGGATAACTGTTTTAACTTCTTAATTTATGGATGAATTTGATGATTTTGTAGACCCTACGGCTGTTGCGATAGGACTCCATAACTACAATACTGACATCTCTATTTCTGCGACCCCTTCCTCTCGGTGTGCCATCCTCCTAACTACCATCTCATGCCAAAACAAATAATTTTTTTCCATGGCTTGGGGTGTACCACAATAGACAGATAGACCTGAGAAATCAATCCCTTCCCAATATGCAAGAGAAACCAAACATATAACACTAAAGGATCTTGAATCATACCTTATTTTGGATGGTTGAAGTAGATCCTCATTGAGCTTTTTCCAATCCCGCTTGCGCTAGCAATTTTCTCTCAACAACATCAAACAAGACAAGCATGCCATATAATATGGTTTTATATCTACTTTAGCAGCGTTGATAATCAACAATGCATAAGAAATTAAACATATCCATGGATTCAATATTCATTCAAATGCACATTATTGGATAGGAAAAGATATTTCTATTAATCAAATCAGAGATTACACAAGTGACAACATATGTCGGCAAGTTTGTGAACCGGAGAAACTGAGTCCTCCACCTGGGCCTCCACCACCTCAATTTTCCATATCTTGATAGCAATCTCACAAGCAAAGGAAATATTAGGAAGAAAACAAAGTGCTCCAAAGGGGCAAAGGGATGCATAATCAAGTATATGCAAGTTACGACAACAATGGACTATAGTTTCCTTGCTCTTCAATTCCTCCTTATTCAATGTATCCAAGGGGTTCCTTATATAGAACTCCAAGGGGGTAATGTAGGTTCAAATCCAAGCAATCTCGAGGCATATGGAAGGAAAATATTCAAGTGGTTCAGACACACATCAACAAAAACTACAAAAATATTTGGATTTATGCAAACATCCCGATGTACATGGGTTTGAGATCAAAAGCCACGTATACATGTGAGTATAGGATTAAAAGTCACGTACAACAATAAACATGTGTTTTTAGTGATGAACTTGGAAAAATAAAAGGTACAATATCATTCCATGGGGTCTAAAGAGTCTGCATAGGTATAGGGAAGGCCATAAATATGTGATCAACCATATGTGGTAAAATTAGCTGTAATAGATGCCCCCTAATGTTTGAGGTTAGAGGGGTAACTTGATGGCCGAAATACATTATAAAATCCATCCCAGAAGTGGAGTGATGAAGAACCAGGTGGAATAACCAGCCATCCATCAGTATAGTACAATAATCAATATCTGCATATGACTGCAAATACATATAGCATTCCCGGATACATAAGAGTACAATGTCCATGAATAGGCATGATAAACAAAATGTGACATGTGTGGTCATTGCCACGCACAATATATAATAGATGAGAATCTCCATGATGAAGATATACAATGGATCAATATCTCTATACCGACTGAAAATATCTGACATACACTGGAATATATGAATACTAGCATGATCAAGGAGGTAGCATATGTGGAATGCCACCAAGCTGGAAAGTGTTCTACACAAACCACTACGAGTACATATCCTACTATGCGAGTAGATGTGTTTAGGTCAGACATAGTAGTCCATCGTATGATTACCAGTCGTTAATGTATATCGTTCACAGATGCAATATCATCCACCGATAATGAAAATGGGAATCAAGGTACTATAGTGCAATCTAACAAGTGTGAATAGATGTGTTGAGGTCGAACACTTGGAAGAATCCATCAATCAGGGGACATTGATGTATTCCCAAAACTATCGATGGAGAGAGAACCTACCATTGATGACTATAAGTCTTAAGGAACTCAAATGACTCTAGACTCCTATCCAAAAATAAATTATTAGAAGTCAATGGGATGGAATCCATTGGAAGGAAGGAATTAGGGAATCCCCCATCAACCAACACGAGGTACTCAGGAATGCTGTATAATGTTCAAGGGCTCAAACAAGATGTGTGCAAAGAAGTAACAATATCAGGAATGGATGACATGCAAAGTCAAGACAACTGAGGAATGTCTAACTCAGGCTTCAACTTCCTTTGAACAAGAGCATAAAGGAAAATGGTGACTGAAGATAAACAACATAGACTCAATATGTAGACTGGGACATCTCTATGACACAGGAGGCATCAATAGAGACTCCATATGGACTAGAAGCTTAACCAGTTGGTGGAGAGAAACTCAGAGTAACGAGTACATATCCTAAAGTCAAACTAATAACCCAACCAATAGATGTGATATACAATGCTTTGTTCGAAGCTGACATGACTCGATTGCTGCCAAAGATAACACCTTTTCCTGTTCGAATTTTTGGTTTTTTGATTTTTTTGGACTTTTTTAGATATTTTGAAAATATTGAAAAAGCATAAAAGTTCTTTATAGTTATAAATATATGAGGATATGAGTGTTAGGGGACAAACAAACTAGTTCCAAGCAGTGGAACACACCTATGCTCAATGCAAGGAAACATGAGTAGTATAATGACACTTGGGTGAAAGTCCCCTCCTGATAAAAAATGGGGAATCAAGCTGCAAAATATATGTAAAAAGGCTCTACTTGGCTAGACATGAGACATGATCGGGATATATGGCTGATAATCAAAGTCAGGGAAGCTGACATAAGGCTCAATAAGGCAAGAAAAACTCATGATAATGAAATTACAACTTGACATATACAAGGGAGTCCCGGGGGAAAGGCTAGCATAAATTTCAAGAGGAATATGAATCTCTTGCTCAAACTCATGGTGATACTATACAAAGGACTCCCACACCCTAAAGGAGGAATGTTAGCATGGGAACAAAATGAAAAACAGGATCTAACTAGGGTACCCATGTATGGGAAAGCTGTACCATTCACATCATGTCACTTCTAAAAGCAACAAGAAGGCTCTATGAAAAGTGTTAGATTTTTATCATTCAAGCTAGAATTATCTTAGGATATTTAACTAAGAGAATAACATGCACATCAATAAACACAGGAGAAAAGAGACACAAATGTTTTTCCTCGGGGAAACCATAAAGGAGAAAACCCCACAACTTCCTCAAAGATAGAATGAGCACCAATGGCAGCAGTAAAACCTGAAAACAAAAAAGATGATATCCACAGCTCATTCTCTCTCTCACACTTGAGAGAGCTTCTCCTCTATTAGTCATGCGCCCCAACGAGTGAGTGTTTGTATCATAAATAGAGAGGCTCACTCTCTATTTATATTCTTTCATTCACTTAATGTCCACTTTAACATGTAGGGCCCACTTAATAATTACTTATTAGAGCCGATATCTCTAGGAGAGTCTAATAACCCTAGTGCCCCACAACTATGGGGACTTTGCCTTCTGATCAACAAGGAGGGTTAACCTTGACACAATTGTGGGGACTATTTCCCTGACTTACAATGGGGGGTTAACCTCAATGAATTTACATGACTTGTTTACACTATTGAATCTCCCGATCGGAACATCAGGGCATGACATGACTCAATTACATTATAGATAATTACCGAAATAAACATTGGGGTACAATACATACTATATATAAGTGAATACATTCCAAAGTTACGAATTCATCAACACTGCCTCTTAATTAGGAAGGTATTATCTCTACAAAATTTATCAGCATAAGTCTTCTTCTGTGTATCATCTGGATCATCAACAAGTCATCTTCGTCTTCAAGTCATCTTCAACTTCAATTCATCTTCATTGTCAAGTCATATTCATTGTAAAGTCATCTTCATCAAGTCTGGATCATCACTGGATCTAGATCATCACTACTGGATCTATCAAGTATGGATCATCACTTGATCTGGATCGTCACTGCTGGATCATCACTTTATCTGGATCGTCACTGCTGGATCATCATCAAGTCTGTATCATCACTTGATCTAGATTGTCACTGCTTGATCATCATCAAGTCTGGATCATCACTTGATCTAGATCATCATCAAAGATGGATCATCATTGAATCATCATCATCATTACTGCTTCCGCTATCTCAATCAAATGGTGCTATATCTTCATTCTTCTTGTCACAGGAAGTTCTACATAGCCAACCCTTTTTCATGCTGGTTGTATTCCTAGCCTCCATGTAGGTCTTCATTGACAGAGCCAACCCTTTTTCATGCTGGATGCATATCTATAGAGCCAGTCCTTTTTCATACTGGATGTAGTCCTCTATAGATCCAGCCCTTTTTCATGCTGGATGTATCATCACAGAGCCAACCATTTTTCCCAACCATTTTTCATGCTAGATATGGCATCATAGAGCTAGTCCTTTTTCATACTAGATGTGGCATCTACACAGAGCTAGTCCTTTTTCATACTAGATGTGTCATCATAGAGCTAGTCCTTTTTCATACTAGATGTGGCATCGCAAAGCTAGTCCTTTTTAATACTAGATGTGTCATCACAAAGCTAGTCCTTTTTCATACTAGATGTGTCATCACAGAGCTAGTCCTTTTTCATACTAGATGTGGCATCTACACAGAGCCAATCCTTTTTCATATTGGATGTGGCATCAACACTTATATCTGACCATGGAAGGAACCAATCCTCTCACCATGTCAGAAAGGCAGGCGGACTCATCACTTCCTCTTGGAAGGAACCTCAATCTAGAGAACGCTAAGCTTCTCCCAAAAGTACTCAGACTTCACTCTGGCCATTTCTAGCATAGAATCACATCAGGGATGATTACGTCCAAGGATAACCTATGAGCTTCACTAGGACCGATTACATCCGAGGACAACCTACAGGACCGTTTATGTCTGAGCAACCTACGAGCTTCGCCAGGATTTATGCTCAGATAATTTGTTTCACCAGCTATTCTAGAACTCCCTCTTTCGAGAGATATCGATCCAAATCACATACTGGAGCTTCACTACTCCTCTTTGCATCATAAAAAAATGCAAGTCAAATCAAGCAAATAAAATAGTAGTTTTCAAAAGAAAAATACTACCTCCCAAATAGCAAGTGGCAACATATTTTTCCTTAGCAGTACTCAGCACCATGTAGGACTCCATCCTACCGAACCAAGAGATGACACTTGATCCCATACTGAAGTAGCACCTTGAAGTGCTCTTCCTATCAATGGCACTGCCTGCTCAATACGAATCCACATAAACTTTAAGGTTAATATTTTGATTCACCTCATACTTGAGCCCATAATCATTTGTACCCTTCAGGTACCTCACTGCATGCTTTGCAACCATCAGGTGAACATGTCTTAATGTTTTCACAACAAAGCAAATATCTGGTCTCGTATTTTTCAGGTACATCCACTGATGATACATCGTGGCACCAACTGTCTCTGATGAAGCATTACTCAGTAGCTTCGGGTTCGATGCCATAGATGTGGTCGTGCCCTTGCAGTCCATCATCCTAAACCTCTTCAGGATCTCTACAACATACTTCCCTTTTCCACACCTCCATGCCTAGAATGTTGTGCATCATCCCCAAGTCCTTTATCTCAAACTTTGCACCAAGTCTTCTTCTTGCAAATTTAATGAGTTCCTCTTTTCTGTCAGGAACAAGTCATCGGCATATAACATAAGCATCACTAGTATTTTGCCTTCAATATCGAAGAAAAGGTTGGAATCCTCTTTACTCTTAGTAAATCCTAGATTCATCAGTAATCTATCCATCTTGTCATACCATGTCGAACCTCAGGATATTCTTTAGTCACTCCCTCTGAAGCGAAGCATCATACTCCCTCTATCTTTTCTACTCTATGCACTGAAACATTCTATACCGGAGTGACAAGTAGCTTCCTCCACTACTAATATTCTATGTATCCATCTAGGATCATTGGATACCAATATCATATATATTGAACTTTTTCAAAATTTCTTCTTGCACCCATCTATGAGCTTGTCATGCTCTATAGACTTTCATCTTCAACCTTGTAGCAAAGGTTCAAGTCTTCATCAAGCTCCTCATGTATGTGTTATCCCATGGGTGTCTTCTGAGCTTGTACAAGGCCTTCTTTCATTTGCACAAATGATTCTTCCTGTCATGTGTCTCAACTCCCACTAGCCGCAAATGTATCTCCGTATTCTATGCCTTGTGCTATGAATCTTTCCTTGTATCCCACGATGTTTCCATCTAATGCATGATGGAACTACGAACTTACATTCATGTATCGATACTGCATCCTAGACATCATTCTTCTTGAACTGGTCTTCCCTTTCCTCTTGGTTACTTCTTCATGGCTGGAAGGTTCTGCATCAATGATGTCACTACATTCATCATATTATTCTTCATCTTGAACTGTCATTACTTGTTCTTCGGAACAAGTCTCGTCTTCTTTTCTTGTAGGTGATTATGTACGTGATCTTTCCTACAAGTCAAATGCATTAGTTGTATGGTTATAAACATTTCATAAGGTATATTCATAATGAAAAATTCTTTTGCATCAAGATATATGATTATGCAACTATTTTATCCAATAAAACATTCATCCATATCTCACGGAAACTTTTCTAGATGCCTTCCATCTCTACCAGGACAACATTGAGATTGTGCACTAATCCAATATGTCAGTAAAGAGGTTTCATTCTAGATAAGTAGAAATGGATATTTGTATAGCACCATGATCTACTTACCCATCACATGCATATTAGTAGTATACTATCATTAGTGCAGACACTCTATCATGCATAATACATCAACTGAATATAAACAAATGCATAACAAAAACAATATCATGAAATGACAATTGAGTACTTATCCTTATTTGTTTCATGGGTAGACTCCTTCTTGAGCCTTCAGCTTCATCATCTTCTTCATTCATAATAGCATCGTTTCTTATCCAAATGCTAATATGGATAAGAGTTTCTTCAGGAGTTGAGTCCTTCGTATTCCTCATCGCTTGAGGGATCTTCTTTAGATGGTTAGATCTTGATCTTCAGTTGCTCCCATCTTCTCTTCTCTTATTATGGGTCGAGCTTCTTCTTCTATGTGGTCTTCCCAGAGTTTGTTGAAAGTAACCACTTCCTTTAGGAACACATTCCTTGAATGAATGAATCCCATGATCTTGGGAGGCCATTCAAGGTGGCTATCACCACTTATACATTCTCTGCTTCTTCTTCTACTGCTACAAGTTGTTCTTTGATTTTAGAGACCCTCGTAAAGTATGACTGTATGGTCTCTGCATTCTGGATATTCACATTATTCAACTGTTTTCTCAAAGTCATATTCTGATTTATGTTTTTCCCTTCAAATAGGCTGGTCAAGGAATCAAACATCTCTTTCAATGTATTTAGGGAAGAAACTTGTGGTATAAGGTGATACGTGATTGAATAATCAATGATCTTCTTGGCCTTGACCAAGTTCTTCTTGTGTAAGGCTTTGAGCCTCATCTCCCTTTGGAAATGGAAGCTCTCTACTTATGTAGGTGTCCAATTCATTTATTCAGAGAGATCATATACTCTAGGCTTGAAAGTTGTCAACTTCACCAATCTTGTCATCAAGCTGATGTGATAGATCACTTTGAAATGAGAACCTCAAATGAAAATAGCAAAAGATTAGATCTTACCAATTTGAGGTGTCCATCCTGGTTCCAGAGCTGGCTGATATAGGGTTTGTTAGATAAACCCTAATTTTCAAAAATTGGAATCATTTAGATATTATTGGATAGAAATATAGATGTCTTCAAGGTGAGCACTCCTTTTCTAAAAATAGTGGAGGGAAGCTTCCGGAACGGGAAGCCCTAGTTTACCAATTTCTATTGCAGAAATTCCCAATACTGTTTCTGCAGTATCTCAAAAATAACTACTCCTCTTTGTCTAAAAATTCTCATTTTGGTAGCTTCACCATTCCCTATTCCAACACCATAGGTTTCATCAAAATGGGTTTCACCAATTGGGACTTATGAGTGTTTTCCCAAGGTGACCTGTTTCATGACCGTTCAGCATAGCGACGTTGTACAGAGTGCCATGTGTCACTATTTCATCTTCTAGGTCTGAAAATCAGATCACACCATGTAAATTCTATGCCCTTTCTGGAGCATTTTCATAAATTTAATTTAGACCTTTGTATCCTGATATATAGCAATTCTCCCCAGGTGTCCTATTTAGGGATGAATCCTAGAAGAGGATGGAAACCTAACATGGAGTGATCGTATCTCCTAGAATATAGTGAATAGAAGGCTGAATTTTGGACACAGTGTAAATAAAAATCTTATCTTTGTCATTTGAAAGTTTCATCTCCTAAGCCTTCTCCAATCCTGAGATATAGCGAATGTACCAAAACCTTTAAGTTTTAGTATTTTAGGGTTTTTTTTGGCATGGGGTCAAACTAGGGTTTGACTTTCCTAGAGTTTCACCCAACCAAAAATCTCGATCCAGGTCTCTAAAATTCAATTTTTATGATGAAATAAATCCTATGTCGGGCTCACTAAAAAATTCCTCTTCTCTAAGAAGCCCTAATTTCTCACACCAAAAACTGAAAATGTCCGGAATCGAATTTCGCTTCAACAGAAAGATGTGCCCTTCAATGGAGAGTAATCCTAGCATACTTTTTCTAATGGATTGTGGAGAGAGAATGAAAAAGTAAGAATCCCTATCTTCTGTAGCTGCACAATGTCTTCTTCTCAGGTTAGCTCTGATACTATGTTAGATTTTTATCAATCAAGCTAGCATTATCTTAGGATCTTTAACTAAGAGAATAACATGCATAGCAATAAAAACAAGAGACGAGAGACACAAAGAATTTTCTTTGGGGAAACCACAAAGGAGAAAACCCCGCAACTTCCTCAGAGATAGAATGAGCACCAATGGCAACACTAAAACTTGAAAACAGAAAATATTATCTCCACAGCTTGTTCTCTCTCTCACAGTTGAGAGAGCTTCTCCTCTGTCACTCATGTGCCCCAATGAGTGAGTGTGTGTATCATAAATAGAGAGGCTCACTCTCTATTTATATTCTTTGTTTCACTTAATCTCCACTTTAACATGTCGACCCCACATAACAATTACTTACTAGAGTCGTGTTGAGGCTTGGAAAATCACGGGTAACAACAATTAGGGATTCTCCCCAATAAACGTTCCCAACTAGCCTGTTACTATTTGGTATGGGGAATCCGTCTGGTTTACGGTCCGACTACAGTAGGTCAAGTAAAAAATTAAAATGTTTTACCAGTTACAGCCCATTCCACTGTATATATTTTTAGTTTTTTGTGTTTAAGCTATGATATGCAAGTGCCTATTTAAAAATGCAAATTGATAGAGATAACGAGGAGGGTCACAATGTGATGCGTAGGTTCTTACCTCGTGCCTTACCTCTCTCGCATCTAAATCACAAACAACAAGAAACTAACTATAACTAACTAACCTATCCCTAGGGAGAAAAATTATCAGTTAACAATGAGTAATGTATTTCTTTGCATGTATTAGGAACAATTACAGATAGCTGTTATTTATTTCGAAACACATGAACATTACTATAAATATGAACAACAATATAGCTAATTGTTAACTGTGACCTTCATTACTCACAGTGGAAATTTCACAAAATAAACTAGAGTACATTCATAACATGAACAAAAATTCAATGAGTTAGAATGATCTCACAGTTAATGGACATAAGCTAAAAAAGAAATAGTTCACATTTAACTGATCCATGTTTATGGCTTGATAATTTCATGGTTTAAGATTGATTTGAGTGGAAATTCAAAAGCTTTATTAGGTCTTTTGATTGTTCATCCACTTCTATTCTTGTTGGTTTTGTTTTCGAAAGGATTTCTTGTTTTCTGAAAGCTTAGGGTATTAGTAGGATCTCTTTCGTTTCTATTATATAGACTAAAAGAAGAACACTAAATTAACTTCTAGGTTTCATTTGTGATTTGCATAGTAAACTTCTTTTTCCTTCCTTTAAAAAAGAATTTTTTTTTGACTGAGACTAGGGTATCATCATTGAGCGTTGAACACTGGTTTTCTGATTGGCTTTACAAGCTTTCAGGATCTTCATGTTCTTTCATCTCTTATGCATTTAGAACTATCTCAATAAAAAATGAAAAAAAAATGGTAGTTTTAAGTTAGATTTGCTTATGTTTTGAGAAAATTGAAAAAATAGAGTGCATTTGAATATAGGTGTGCTTCTTGTTTTTCTTTTAGGAAAAGAGATTCTTCCCCTTCTCATTGCTTTTAGAAAAGAGAAATCAGTTTGGAAAAGTTATTACTTGTCTTTGATTTGGTGTTCATCACTGTTGATTAGAAATATTTTTGGTTTTGAAACAAAAATAAAATACTCTCTTCCCTCCCGTAAGTAGGCATACTGAACGGTAAAGTGAATTTTTTGCATTAGCATACTGCATGGTTTTGGTTTTCTGTCAAAACATCATGCATTCACCTAACCGTTCACTTTAAAATTAACGGTAGTTATAGGTTAAAATTTATGTAGCAATTGAGTGATAGGTTAGAGACGTGTTCGAGAGTCGTTAAGCATAGGAGATGCCGTTATTTGTCATCATTACATCTCGGGACTCGCGTGGTTCTTCCACATACTGTCGGTATATTAAACATCCTTTCATGTATCCTTGAGGTATATAGAAAGGTACTTCACATACTTGATTGTATATCGAAAGGCCCCTTGTGTATGGTTATGCATTAGACAGCACTACTACCGATTCGAGCTCCCACGTACCTTGAGTATATCGAGAGACCCCACTAGGATACCTTATCTATCTGAGAAAAGCCCTTTGGCTGTCTTGTTTGGAGCCATACACTGAAAAAAACATTCAGGAAGATTACTACGCATGTACCCTTGAGGTATATCGTGAGTGGCACCTTCTTGACAATCCTGGTGAGAGACCTGACTTTTTGAACTCCTCCTAACATTTTAAGTGTGCTTGTTTTGACCTATAGCTTGTGTAGGGAAGTTTTTTGGTGTGTTTTCTATATTTTCAGCCCCTAATTTAGATAGGAACTATACAAACTGGTTGAGTTAAGACAGTCTATAAGAGTACGGGGCGTGTTGCCCGATTTTACTCATGGTTTAGGATAAAATCCAATGGAAGCTATTGACTAAGGAGCTGCTACCACCTCCCAAGTGGGAGATAATGTGGTTGCGGAAGGTGGAGTACCATATACTTTGCACTCGCCTCCCTTGGTCCAACAACCTTCTTGGGGAAATGCCTTGTTCCATTCTCCCATGAAAGGTCATGTTGATGATACAACCCATCTGGATTATGGTCCCAATGCTCCATTTTGGGATACCTCTATAGGATAGGCCATTGCCTCATTTGGCACCCGTTTAAACTCTTCTAAAGATGAAGAAGAATGTAGGAAATATCGTGCTACCATTCTCCTTGCATAGGATATTGATAAGAAAATAGATGAACTATTAGGACCAACACCATCACGTTCCACATATGTTCCTATGGGATATCGTTCACTTGCTGATTCTATGAGAACCATTGAATTGATTATAGATCGTGCAGTAACACCAAAGAACCTAGGTCAAATTACCACCCCTATCACCTCTCATGTTATGTCTGTTCCTAATCCTCCCAGGTCTTCTACACTTGGGGCTCAACCTTCAATTCCCGTTTCGTCAGTACATTCTAGTGCCGGGGGGAAACCCATGGCATGATATATGTTATATGATCCCAGAATTGTACCTAGTCAAGGGAATACACCTAACATCTACCCATCTAGTTCAGGTCATCCCTTGGGGGGACAACCTGTAACTGTTCAGTATTCTAAAGGTTCTGGTTATCAAATACCTGTAGGTAATCATCCACCCAATGCTACAGGAATGCCTTATGCTAGAGATCCATACCCTAGTAACACTTTTACGCTATGGGGGCAACACAACTGGTCTTACATGCCATCTATGGGAGGGATACCTATACATACTGCGGGAGGTACCGGAGGACTGCCTTATGGAGGCCCTCCCCCTGGGGGACCTAATGGTCCTGGAGGATCTAGAAAATTTCCTCCTTATGGTCCTAGTGGTCCTAGGGGTCCTAGGGGGCCTGGTGGCTTTCCTCCTTATGGATCTGGAGGGTTTGGTGGCCCTCTACCTAGTGGTCCCAAAGGATTTGGAGGTTTACCTCCTGGTGGCTCTAGAGGGTCTGGTGGTCCCGGTGGTCCCGGTGGTCCTGTGGTCTTGGTGGCCTTGGTGTTCCTCCTCTTGGAGGACCTATTGGTCCTAATGGTCCTAATCCTGGAAATAAACCCCTACGGGTGGATTTTCTGGTATTTCTTCCTCACAGCAACCTGTGTTTCAGTCAACTTATGGTCCTACTGGTAATTATATGCCATATCAATATTACCAATAAGTGAAACCCAACTGATAGTTACCTTTCCTAGAAACTTTGGACTTGCCTGATTTGTCCAAGTTGGTTAATGACCCCATTCGACATAATCCCTCGTGGCCTCCTATTCCGGTAAAGCTACCATCGAATATCACAAAATTCGATTGGAAGGAGGGAGATGACCTGAAGAACCATGTTATGACATTCCATTTGTGGCGTTCTTCCAACTCCCTCATGGATGACTCCGTTCAATTATGACTCTTTCAGTGAACTTTGATCGGTACGGCCAAAAAGTGGTACATTGAACTCCCACAACATTCGTTTGTGTATTTTGGATCGTTGGCAACCGTGTTTCTTACACACTTTTATCTCCCTATTTGTTATGAAACAGGCACTGATATTTTAAAATCTCTACAATAGAACACCTCCACCCACATTTCTGATCATATTCATGACTGTGGAAATTTAACCCAGGTGTTAGAATAATTACACTCACAACAATTGCCAATTACACATGCAAATTACTCACAAAGGAGACTGAATATGGAGCAGAACACTAATATGTATTGAATAAGTGTACAATAGCCAACCCTGTGAATTCATAGGCTACCACAATAAATAATTGCATGAGAGATTCGAATGCATAAGGATGCCATTCGAATTCAGTCAAAAGTAGGCTTACTAAATCTAAGCAAATCCCCCATGGGTGCATAAAGCACTTTCCAAATCTGTCTAGGAGCTCACAAATTGGGAAAATCAATTAGGAAAGATAATAGATGGTGGAAGGACAAATCATACATGCTTTTCATAGGAGAAAAGAGTGGAGGATGATGAACTTCACCTAGTCAAACTTTCCCAATTGCCTTAAAACTCAGAAAAAGCAAGCAATAAAGAAGAAAAAGTAGACATGCGCTAGCAAGGCCATGAATAAAGTAGATTTGATTCCAAGAGGTTTCCCAAGTGCTCCATGACTCAAATTTAGCAAGTTTGACTACTATGGATGTGTGGAGGACAACTTGCATAAGGTGGAATATGGAAACTAGGAAAATAAGACAAAAATTGGATTAATTAATGTCTAAGGTAGCTAACTATGGGTTGATTATTATAACACCCCCCCTTAAGCCTAAATCATGAGTAAAATATCAGAAAATTATAGGTCATAGCAACAAGGCTTAGTCACCCTTTACATACTGCATGTCCATTTAACCAAGGAAAGAGGCAAAAACCCGGTGGAAAAAATTCTCCCTTAAACATGGATAGTAAAACAAAATTTGGAAATCTTGTCATCACTCATGCTTCACAGCATGATCAGAAATCCCCAGTAGTGATTTGAGATTGCTGAATGTCCTCTCACAAACAAATTTGGTGAAGATATCTGCTACTTGTTCTGAAGATGAACAGAAGAGTAGGTGAATGGTGCCATCATGCACAAGCAATCTGATGTAGTGCATATGGATCTCAATGTGTTTGGTTCTCTGATTCTGAACTAGATCATTGAAGATTCGAATGGTACTCTGATTATCACAATAGATTGTATTTGAGTATTCTGATTTGAAGCCACACTCTCCAAGTAACCCCTGCAACCATAAACATTGAGTTGCTGCATTTACAGCTCCTCTGTTTCTTGCTTGACCAGCTGATTGGCCCTTTTGCAAGCATGAACACATATCTTGATGTTGACTTTCGATATGTGTTGTCACCTGCCCAATCACTGTCAGTAAACCCAATCAAATCAAGATTAGATTTAGCTTTGTAGAAGATCCCACGAGTCCTTGTTCCCTGAACAAAGTTAAGGATCCTTTTGGATGCTCTCCAATGGATCTCATGAGGCTGCTCCATGTATCTTTAATCCACACTTACTGCATAAGAAATATCAGGTCTAGTATGTTACGGAGAGAAATTCCTATGGCTTGGGGTACCACAACAGACAGCTAGACTCCAGAAATCAATCTTTCCCAATATGCAATAGAAATAAAAACATCTAACACTAAAGGATCGAACCTCGTACCTTATTCTAGATGGTTGAAGTAGATCCCCATTGAGCTTTCCAATCTTCAGATTGAATTGTTATAACACATCCTCAACAACAAGTAAACAATACAAGCATACTATATTTCATGGTGTTAGATCTATTCTAGCATATATAATCAATAATGTAAAAGCATTTGACATATTCCAATGGATACAATATTCATTCAAATACACATTACTGGACAGGAAAATATATTTCTATTAATATGAATCAGAGATTACAAGTGACAACCTCTGACGGCACGTCTGTGAACCGGAGAAACTGAATCCCCCACTTGGGCCTCCACCACCTCAATCCTCCATCACTTCGATAGCAAGCTTACTAGCAAAAGGCAAGCTTGGGAAGAACACAACAGTGCTCCAAGGGACAAAGGGATGCATACTCAAGCATAAGTTCTTGCAACAATGGACTATAGTTTCGTTACTCTCAATTCTCTCTTATGCTTTCAATGTACCAAGGGGTTCCTTATATGGCTTTTCAAATGGATATTGAAAGGTCGAATCCGTGTGATCCCAAGGCATATGGAAGGCCAGGAGTCATATGAGTAAGATCCAAGTCAAGGAAAAATCCAAAAGGATTTGGATTATGCACACATCCCGATGTACGCGACTATAGGGGTTAGATACACGTATGTACACGGTTATCGAGGAAAAATCCACGTATATCACTTTTCTTATGTTTTTAGGGATGACCACGGACACATCAAAAGACAAAAAGTGGTCCATAGGGGCTAATGAGTCTGCAGCGGGACAGGGGAAGGCCATACAATGTGTGATTCACCTAGTGTGGTGAAA
>LPNX010912825.1:222819-282502 GCA_001517045.1 Pseudotsuga menziesii
ACCCATCATCCAACACGAGGTACTCAGCAAAGATGTATAATGTGGAAGGACTCGATCATAAGGTGCATGAACCAGTAACTGTACCGGGAATGGCCGACATGCAAAGTCAAGATAACTGAGGAATGGCCGACTCAGGTTTCAAATTCCTTCGAACAAGAGAATAATGATGTATGGTGACTGAATAAAGGCAGCATAGACTTGATGTACAAACTGGGACATCTCTACGACGCAGGAGGCATCAATAGAGGCTCCATAGGGACTGGAAGTGTAACCAGTCGGTGGAGATAAACTCAGATAAACGAGTACAACTCCTAAATTCAAACTATAACCCAACCAACGGATGTGATATGGAGTGCTTTGTTCAAAGGCGACATGACTCGACAGCTGCCAAAGATAATATCTTTCCTTGTCCGGCTTTTTGGTTTTTTGATTTTTTTGGACTTTTTCAGTTATTTGAAAAGCTTGAAAAAAGAATAAACTAGCTTTATAGTTACAAACTAGGAGGAGACGAGTGTCATAAGGGAAAACAAACTAGTTCCAAGCAGTGGAACATACCTATGATCAATGCAAGGATACATGTGTAGGATACCGACACTCGGGGGAAAATCCCCTCCCGGTAAAAAAGGAAGATCAAGCTGCGAAGGATATAAAAAATGGCTCTGCATGGCTAGACATGAGACAAGCTCGGGCTATATGGCTGAAACGCAATGTCAGGGGATCCGGCATAAATATCAATAAGATAGGCAAAGCTCATGATAATGCATCCACAACTTGATACAAGGGAGTCCGGAGGGAACATGGCCATCATAAGATCAAGAGGAGTATGAGGCTCTTGCGAAATGTCATGGAAATACTATACAATGGACTCCCACACCCTAAAGGGAGAAACATCAGCATGGTCACCAAATACAAATAAGGTGCTAACTAGGGTACCCATGTAAGGTGAGGCTCTACCACTCATATCATGCCACTTCTAAAGCAGCAAGAAGGTTATGTGACATAATAGAGTGGGCTCATACCTAAGGATATAGTGACATGGTCATAAGGTCATGAAAAATGCAAACGGTGGTGAACCTAACCTATATGCCAGTGTAGACATGATACCTGAGATGGGCACGAACAGGTCAATCCAAAGGTTGAAACGACACTGTAAATGGTCTTCTACATCACAAATTATGTCAAAAACGGTCCAAAATGGTTAGAAACTGTCAAAACTATAGGAAAAGGGGTAAAAATTTCCAAATATTTGAAATTTTTTCTATAAATAGTAAAAACTAGAAATGATTTGAAACTTTTACCCATTGGAGCTCTGATTTTCAACTGCAAATTCCAGGAGATCCAGCCGGCGGAATTCACAACCGTTTCTTCCAGGTACTTACTCATGTTCTCAGCTTGCATTTCAATATAATTTTTACAAGTTTTCATGGTCAAATGAGACTGTTAAGGCCAAACTTACATGAGTGCTGTGGCCCATGCGGGTATCGAAGATTTTTTCCCTGTATAGGGCTGGCCATACGCGGAAAATGGGCTAGAAACCGGGTACATACGCGGCTGTTTGCAAAACAGTCGCGTATGACGCCGCGCAAATGGATTTACAAGAACCTAATGGACACTTGGTCAATTTCTCATGCAGGATGGTATTAGAATGGCGAGAATGCGAGCATGGTGAAGTAGAGGAAGTAGTAAGGGCCGATGTAAGGGCTCAACAAGTATTACGTGCATGCGGACTCTATAAGTTTTGGTGCCTAGGTGGCTTGAGGGCCAAACCAGGACTGCTACAGATGCTGGTAGACTATTGGGATCCAGACTCAGAGTCCTTCCAGATAGACGGTATGTCCCTCACCATTGAGGTGGAGGATATCTACTTTATCATAGGCCTATCTAGACGAGGGGAGATGGTGAACCTTCATTCCCGAGGAGGGCCAGGTCATGGGCTTACTATCGATGAGTACATAGCAGTGTACTACTACCCAGATACTGAGAAGGTGGGGAGTCAAGTTCCCACCAACGCTATACAGGTGCTGGGCCTAAAGGCCATACTACTAATGTTGGGCAGGATAGCAGGCATAGCATCACTCCATCAGGCCTCTCGAGCACAGATGTTCTATGCGGTGGAGTGTATGAGACCGACCGTATACGACTGGAGTAATACACTACTGAGCAACATGAAACATCATCTCAGTGAGTGTAAGGCAGGTAGGATATGGAACTTTGGGTTCAGTAGCATACTGAGCATGTTTTTCTTCAAGCGTGTTTTAGGATTGAGCCCTAGAGTGGATGTTCCTCTCCACGGGGTTCAAGATCCGGCCCAACGATGTTGGGTAGACTCGATGCGTAGACTGGGGGGTGGTAGGGTGGCCAACCCCTATCCAGCTGACTTTTTTTCATGGTGGCGATGACAGATTGTTGCCATAGATGACTACCCCTATGCAAATATAGATTTCTGGGGGGATCCGGACATGCCATTGCCACTAGGATTAGCATTCAGAGACATAGGTAACGAATCTCAACCCACACTCTTTTTAAACTTTTTGAATTATTTAATTTTTTTGTGTTTTCTTGATTATGTGAAATCAAAAAGACATGTTTTTGGGTGACAATACATAGTAAAATCTACCATTCATGTGCAGATGTGGGACCACGATGACCAGAGGGATTCCCACATCATAGACGGAGGGGAAGAGGAGATGACATCATCGGTGTGGATGCAGAGCGAATGCTCCAAAACATCCATACCAACTTCATACGACTGACTCATAGGGTTCCCATGGCGCAAGTCGAGGACTTGCCTGAGGCCATGCAGCGACAGGTGGTGGGTGTACCACGCGCATGGGTGCATTTATTTCGGCGGCTAGCTAGAGCCGTGGTGACATATCATGATCACAACCCTCCTCCACAGGACTAGACACCTAGGAGTGTATTGATTTTGTACTACCGTGTATATGATGGAAGCTTGTACAGCTCCACTTTTGTATTATGACACTATGTATTACCACATTTTTTATGTATATAAAAAAGTTTTATGGTGATCGGTTTATTTATTTACATGTGTTAAAATGTGTTTATGATTAATTTATAATGAATGAGACAAATGCCAATATAACACGTAGTTAGCATATGATTCAGCAACTTGATTATAATTTCTTGGAATGTGTGTATATGTGATACTCTCAAATTGTCGTTCTAACAATCTTACCCATAAGAATCTCCTCAATAACGTCAGATCTCTAACATGGTACAAACCATTTAGCTGTGACACTACTAACTCTGAATCAAGACGTACCTCAAGAGAGAGAACACCATTCGAGATGGCATCCCGTCGAAGCTCAATAACGACGCTATATTCAGCAACATTGTTGGAAGATGGCCGTAGACATACACCTCCTGAAGACAGTACTCGACCCATAGGAGTATAAATCACCCAAGCAGCTGAGGCTGAGTGTTGAGTGTGACGGCTTGCACCATCCACGAATCCTATGTAGGTGGAAGATTCCATTGACATCTACCACAAGAAATGGAAACTAATCACAAACCCGATCATGATAAACAGGACCTAACTATGCAAAAAGCTGTACAATAATATACAACAAGCAGCCTTGGCTAAAGATCATGCATAGTATTTTTTAAGATAGAGCCCATTTCGAGGCTTCTCCAAGGCCGTCCCTTTGTAATCCACTAACTCGTAGGCACCCTTCTCTAACACACATTTGACCATGTAAGGACCACGCCACATGGGATTGAACTTCCCTGCCCCCAAGGGTTCTTTCGATTGATCCCACAAAAGGACCAAATATCCCTCACTAAACACTCTTGGATGGATAGACTTATCGTATTGGGCCTTCACACAACACTTATTAACCTCTAGAGTCACCAAGGCGTCTCTACGCTGCTCATCAAGTTGCTCAAGGTGAACCAAATGCTCCTCCAAAGGTGAAGTGTCTGGAAAGAGTTCTACGGCTAACTTCAACGAAGGAATCTCGCATTCAACCAGCAATATTGACTCCACTCCATGAACAAGCTGATATGGAGAAAAACCAGTGGTAGTCTTAACCGCGGTTCGATATGCCCACAAAGTAGGGTATAACATAATGTGCCAATTCATCTTGCTTTGTGCGATGGTTCGTTGGAGAATGGAATTAAGTGATTTATTCACTGCTTCAACCTGTCCATTCACCTGAGGATAGTAAGAAGAGGAGTGCTCTTGCTTATACCCTAGCTTGGATTCCAACTCTTCCATCATACAGTTCTGAAAGTGCAAGCCATGGTCAGTGACAAGCTCTCTCGGAATCTTGAACCGAGTAATAATTTGGTTGAATACGAAGTGAGCGGCTGTCTCACCATCGGATTTTACAGTAGGCATTGCCTTTGCCCATTTCATGAAGTAATCAACAGCCACTATGATATGATGGTGCCTCCCAGCCGAAGCTGGGTTGCAATCCATAAAACAGGGCCCCCACTTGGTGAAGGGACCGGCGGTGATAATAGGGTGTAACGGGGCAGGTTTTGAGTGCATATTACGTGTGAACACCTGGCAAGGGTAGCACCTCTTGACCGCTTCAATACAGTCCTTGAAGATCGATGGCCAGAAATAACCCACTCTCAAAATATTTTGAGCTATAGAAAGCCCAGATAAATGACCACCACACACCCCTCCATGGCAATCATTAAGCACTACCTCAGCCTCATCATGAGTTAAACAACGTCATTAAAGGGAATCTACTCCATGGCGGTACAAAGTACTGTCCACTATGAGGTAGTTCTTGGAGACGTGATGTAATCGTCGTCGTTCATCTCGCGAGAGGTGAGTAGGGGTCCTCTGTGTTTGTAGATATACTATGATATCCCCATACCATGGGTCAGCCATTGATATTAAGAAAATGTGTTCATCAACGAACGTATCCTCACATACCAACTCCTTAGCCTCGCTCGAAAAATCCGATATGAGCTCTGCAAAGGTTAAATATTTCTTCGATTTTGCCGAAACAAACTCGAGATCAAACTCTTGCAGGATGACAATCCATTTATTGTACTTTCCCCCAATCATCCTTCGTGTGAGGATGAATTGAAATCGATTGACATGGGCCACAACCAAGGTCTGACGAAGGAGAATATAATGTATCAAACGCTGCACCGCATGTACGGTGGCTAAGGTAAGCTTCTCGACATGAGAATATCGAATCTCCGCGTCAATAAGGTTTCAAATTAGATAATATATGACATGCTCTTGGAGCCCCTCATCCTCTTGAAACAAAACCATACCAATCGTCTCTAAAGATGCGACCACATATAATAGGAAATCACGGCTATAATCTGGAGGACTAATCACCGGGGCTGATGCTAGGGCTCGCTTAAGTGCATCAAAGGACTCCTGGGCTCGCTCATCCCATTCAAAGGGAGTATCCTTCTTCAAGAGATGCATGAAGCCTCTAGTCAAATTGGCAAAGTTGACAACGAATCTTCGTAGGAATTTTTCCATGCCTTGCAAACACTGAAGATGACGAATATTTCTCGGGGAGACAACTGAAGTATTGCCTCAACCTTCAAAGGGTCGACTCTTATACCCTCTTTCGAAACAATGAATCCTAACAAACGACCTGACTTCACGCAAAAGATGCACTTATGAGGGTTTAATCTAATAGCATAGTAATGGGATATTTCGAAAACCAATCTCAAGTGATAAGAATGACGCATCCTCATGCGAGAATGAGCAGGGAGGTCATCCAAAAATACTTCAATAATAGACTTGAGGTCGTGGAAGATCAAGGTCATCGCCTGCTAAAATGTAGCTCCGACGTTTTTAAGGCTGAAAGGCATTTCCTGATATGCAAAAGTTCCTCAAGGATAAATAAATGTAGTCCTTTGTTGGTCCTCAGGTTTAATCTGGATCTGATTGTACCCAGAAAATCCATCCATGAAGGAGAACACCTCGCTACCTGCACACTCATCCAAAATCTGATCTATAAATGGTGTGGGGAAGTTATCCTTAGGACAGGCAGAATTTAAATCACGGAAATCAGTGCATATTCATATCACTCCCTGCTTCTTATCCACTGGAACGGGTTTTGAAACCCACTCCGTCAAGGGAACGGGATAGATGAAACCAACTTTCAATAGCTTCTCTATCTCTGCCTTTATGGCGGGTGCTTTCCTAGGATTCACGACGCGTAAACGTTTTCGAACAGGCTTAGCATTGGGGTAAGTCTTAATTTCATGTTCGAAAATCCGAGGGTCAATCCCTGGCATCTCATTGTAAGACCAAGCAAAAACATCATGGAATTCCTTGAATAGCTCGGTATACTCACGAATCTCATCTTGGGAACAATCTGCCCCAATTTAGACATTCTCAATCGTACCAGGATTGCGAGAAATGTTGATAGGAATAGTTGACGATATGTTCGCCATGTTTCCATCAACCATCGGACCAGGAGAGCTTAATGGAACCACAGGTCTACCAAATTTTTGACTAAGAATCTCCCTATAATCCTCATGCTCCAAACGGTAGAGCTCTGGAAGGAAATATGATCTATGATGAAGTTCCTCCCATGGTGACTCAACTCCCGACATGGCCTCGATAATCACTTCATCTAAAGGGAAAACCGTATCAAGGTAGTCGTGGGCATGAGAAGACTGTAATGCCCATGCCGACAGCACATAGGGGTCTTCCTCCTCCGTCCGCGAAGAGGAAGAACAAGGCTCTGCAGCAGACTCGAGATTAGCTTGATAAGCTATCATAACTGCAGGCAATGGCACACTCGTCTCGATGGACTCACTTGAAGGATTCTGTGAAGGAAGAATCCAAGGATCTCCCATATGACTTGTGCGAAAAGGCACCGACCTCGTAGACGTGGAAGCACCACCGACACTAGATCCTATCATGAGGACGGGTGCAAAACAACTAAAGGTTCCCATGAGGGATGGATACATTCCTACACCCACACTCCCAGTTGCCGGCTGGGAATGTTCAACTTTTGGAACCGAAGCTCCTGACGATGCGGTAACAGGCGGATTCTTGAATGCCATTTGATCAATCATTACAATCTTCCCGTTATGTGGAAAGCTTACAACGCGAAATATGGAAGACACAATGGCTTGCATACTATACATCCAATTCCTTCCCAGTAAGATATTGTAGTCAAGGGGAGCATCAACCACCTCAACCTCTATCGCAACGGTCTTCCCTCCCAAACGGAATTTAAGGGCCCAGGAAGGATGCCGTGCGGCCTAAATGATCTCCCATCAAAAGTAGTTAAGATGGTCGTAGATTTTGACAGCTCAGGAGAACCAAGACCCTTCCAACAAGACAAAGACATCACAGAAGCAGCAGCCCCCTCGTCAATCACAGTACGCTTGACGGTCATATTCAGACATTCTACATGTATCAAAAGGGACACATAGTAGGGAAAGTGAGGCTGATGTCCTACGGTTTCAAATTTGATCATTGATGAAGAATCATCCCCATTCATGCTAAGAGTAGAAAGCAAAGCCTTCCTTTGCGACGGACAACTCTGAAGCACCTCCAATGCAGACATTGCACAAGGAGTATGACCCAAGTCCTCGACAACTGAATAGTTTTGGGTGGCTTGGGAATTTGGGTTATGCCCCGAACACTTAAGTACCCCCTTAGGAATGTGAGGTGCAGCTTCAGGTTTATCCGCAGGTTTGTCAATACGCAAAGGAGTTCCTGGTGGATCAGGTTCTTTGCCTGGGCTAGGTTGCGACGAAGTATAATCTTTTGCATGCGTCACAACTTTCGCGGCACGGACCATATTAATGCACCCACGACGACTAGTCTCAGGTGGATCATCATCACTAGATTGGTCCTGGGACTTCGAGTTCATATTTTGGTTATGCGGTAAAGGGTTCGTTAACACAGCTGGGCCCTGTGCTATGAACTTCGAAGCTTCATCCATCCTAGGGCACAAGTAAGTGAGGCGATCATCCTTACATAGCTTGCAAGGAAACTTAACCTTACATTTAGTCTGCTTGTCCCCCGCAGCATTTTTATTTTTCTTGTCATTATTATTGGCATTTTCGTTCTTATACCCACCCTTTTTATTATTATTGTTTTTACCCTTCTTTCGATTCCGTCCGGGTTGCTGGTTACCCTTCTAATCCGACGATTGCACAACATGTACATTCTCCATTTGGGCAGGCTGAGACAAAGTCGTAGCTTGTCCTGAGGCAGATTGGTTGATTGACAACTGAGCTAGTTGTTTTGTAACCGAACCTGCAGGTTTCTTACTTCCACAACCCACAATGCCATCGGCATGTGGTCCAGGTTTGACCTTGGGATCAAAACTAGAACGAGGAGTGTTGGGTATAATCTCATATAACAAACCAGACTGAGCATAGATCAAGCCTAGTTCCTGCGCCCTAAATATTGCTTGTTCCTCATTCTGCACTCTGGATGTGGAAACATCCTTCTCTAGATATGGCAATAAATATTTGAGGAACCACTCAAGAAGGAATTCCGGCGGTATAAAGGCTTTAATTAATCTCTTCCGTCTACGCCACTCCTGAATATGATCAGAAATATGGGTGGCTTTATCTTGCCGAAATGTCGACAAGAGTTCAGTACCAACATCGTAGCGCACTGGTAGCTGGAAGTGATTAACGAAAGTCATTGCAAGGTCGTCGAACAAAGTAAAGGCACCCCTAGGTAACTCTATATACCATTTCTCCGCAGGCCCTGTAAGGGTGCGTTGAAATAGTTTCAAACGGACTGAGTCCTGATGCATTGAATTCGAAGAGCACCATAGGTGGAATGTCGTAATGTGTTCACTCGGATCCTCTCCTAGTTTGCCTTCGAACTTAGGTATATACGAAGGAAGCTTGGTAGGGACAGCCGGCCAAGCCGGTTCATGAGCCATAGGATCGTTCGTAAGTCTCGATAAGTCAGGTAAATTGAGTGTTGCGAGGAAAGGGAGCCTAGGATGATGAGGTCTATGGGCCACTCCCTAGTTCATATAGGATTTATTACCACCATGACCTTGGACATAGTGACCTCCTCCCGTATGACCCGTATAGGGTGGCGCGGAAGCACCATAATGAGGTGGACCTTGACTAGTGGGAGCTACAAAGCCGTAAGTAGGAGGATAAGCAGGTTGTGAATACTTGCCTCCATAAGGTGGAGAAACCTGTCTATACTGCGTCCCTAATAGGGTCCATAGGTCATCGCTTGCGATGCCCCATGAGACACTCCATAGGTAGGTACATACATTCCGAAAGTAGGAATATACATACCGGAAGTATGGATATATGTCGAGGAAGTAGCAACCTGACCTCTAGAAACATGAACATAACCTCCTGAAACCACGGGTGGTATGTAGGATTGAGACACAATGGGTCTAGTAATCGCAGCACGGATCTGACTCGTAGCTACGTGCCGACTTGAAGGCCCATGTGAGTAAGGTGGAGGGTTTACATTTGAAGAACTCGGAAGAGAGGATGAAGGAATCTCCATAATAAGGTATGTGCTAGTTCCTATTGTCACTCATATGGAACCTGGTATCGCTATGGGATCACTAACTCTAGACCTAGGAGGTATATAAGATGTAGCTTCCACCGCTGGGATGGAAGGTGCAATGTGACTAGTATTCCCAAACCTCTCCGCAAGGTAAGGCATGGGATTGCCCCTAGGCATAGTGTTACGGTCAAAGTCAGATTCAACATTAAATGCCAAATCATACATAGGAAAACCAGTCGTAGCATAACCACCGTAGCTAGTGCTGGCAGATTCAAAGTGAGTCTCGGCATCTTCCGACATTCCATATCGGTAATGTGTCAAAGAGGGGTCAGGCCTAGAATGAATAGGTCTATCATGGATGGCTCCTATCTCAGAAATCACAGGTCCTAACTCAGTTAGGTCAGGTGAAGGATCATAAGTAGGTGTAAAATCCCCATCGTCAACACAATTGGGAGGAGGAAGTGTCTCAGATGTATCCTCTGAATGATCTCCCATGGTGTGTGAATCAATGTGTGATATAGTCCGCCTGGACTGTCTAGGTCCCTCTCCCAAAGGAGGAGGATCAGTAGAAGGCGGAAGTCCTACTAAACGACGAGAACGACGCAGAACCGCACCTGAATCCACAATGACTCAAAAAATAGCAAAGACTCTCTATTTACGTCAACGCTAGGCCAACTAGTGTGCACAGAGAAATCACTAAAAATATAAAGCCAAAAGCAAGCAAACAAGGGCTGGATAAGTGAGCTCCCGAATGTGGCCGGTATGTATCTCCTAGGAGAGGCTTGAGAGGCCCTTGTCACTACAAGCGGAGGTACGAAACCAATTATTGTGGCCCTCAGCTTCAACGCGTAAAGAGACTGTGCTGTCTGACCCCAACCTGGCTGGGACACATGCAGAATAACCTCTACAAGTAACCCCTCGATATCCTAGGTAAGGTCACTAAGTTCACCTTAATATAATCAATGCTCAGGCGGACAGTCACAGGAGGGATTGACCGTATGGGAAGGGTAGAAAAGCCTAAAACTCTTGAAAGAGCCCCCAGATATGAATACAATCTTGGCTATATCATCGGTGCTACATAGTTATCGACCAGGGGTTATCCCAATCAACAACCGCTCACACTTCCTAGTGCTTGACTCCCTTTTGAGAGGAGATTCCTGAGAATGCTGGTTATACCAAGGATTTCACACACTCCCTGGACAGACACCTAGTTGTTGTTGTTTAGTGATCTTGGAGAATTGAATTACAATGAACTATTCCAAGATCCTAAAACCTAAGCTTGTTGGTGCACCCTAGAAAATAAAAGAGTGTAATTCATTTTATTTAGCGTTGATTTTAGTTGTATTTATTACTCAAAAATAGGATATGGTCGTGCAACTAATGGTGTTATGACGCAACAAGAAGTAAAATGCACACCTAACAATCAATGCAAATGCATTGTGTCCATGAAAACAGGGTATGCGTACTACGTGTAATGCATGATTTCTTCTTCAAATGCTGAATGCAAATTTCCCTATATGAAGTCCTAACTATTACTCCAAAGCAAATCTAGATCTAGTGCAAGTACAATGCAAAGTGTGAAATGCAATGCATAATGATAAGCAAATTTTTTTGGATTTTTTGAAAATAAAAAGATACAAAAAGCAAAAGAATGATTCTACCCACCCCAGACTCTGCGAGCACACATAAACAGCATTCCAGCAAATCACTAAGGTAAAAGGACTCTAATGCACTAATCTCAAACAAAAAATCAAAGATGCCATGACAAGAACTTTCCTAAAAGAAAAAATTTAGGCTAAAAAAAACGTTTCTGGTAAAAAATAGAGGTATTAACAGACTTAGGCAGTGCCAAAGGAGACTCAGCAACTATCAGAATTCACCCAGCAATCCACTATCTTCCAAAAAAAGGTAAAAACCAGGGTATACATGACTGTGCACAGTAAACCTGCGTGTATACGCGACTGTATGACAAAAACCCATGTACAGGAAGAAAAAGATGCACAAATCCAAGGAAAACAGACAGGCTGAGACTTAATTCACACCAATCAGGCTCTACCAGGCATACATGCCCCCATACCTGACACAGAAACAAGAGAGAGAGAGAGCAATTCAAATACATTGAATGCCAAGAAACCAACCCCCAAAGGACAATTACTAGGAACTCCCCAGCGGAGTCGCCAATTCTGTTACGGAGAGAAATTCCTATGGCTTGGGGTACCACAATAGATAGCTAGACTCCAGAAATCAATCTTTCCCAATATGCAATAGAAATAAAAACATCTAACACTAAAGGATCGAACCTCATACCTTATTCCGGATGGTTGAAGTAGATCCCCGTTGAGCTTTCCAATCTTCAGCTTGAATTGTTATAACATGTCCTCAACAACAAGTAAACAATACGAGCATACTATATTTCATGGTGTTAGATCTATTCTAGCATATATAATCAATAATGTAAAAGCATTTGACATATTCCAATGGATACAATATTCATTCAAATACACATTACTAGACAGGAAAAGATATTTCTATTAATATGAATCAGAGATTACAAGTGACAACCTCTCACGGCACGTTTGCGAACCGGAGAAACTGAATCCCCCACTTGGGCCTCCACCACCTCAATCCTCCATCACTCAGATAGCAAGCTCACTAGCAAAAGGAAAGCTTGGGAAGAACACAACAGTGCTCCAAGGGACAAAGGGATGCAGACTCAAGCATAAGTTCTGGCAACAATGGACTATAGTTTCGTTACTCTCAATTCTCTCTTATGCTTTCAATGTACCAAGGGGTTCCTTATATATCTTTTCAAAGGGATATTGAAAGTTCGAATTCATGCGATCTCAAGGCATATGGAAGGCCAGGAGTCATATGAGTCGGATCCAAGTCAAGGAAAACTCCAAAAAGATTTGTATTATGCACACATCCCGATGTACGTGACTATAGGGGTCAGATCCGCGTATGTACACGGTTATCGAGGAAAAATCCGTGTATATCACTTTTCTTATGTTTTTAGGGATGATCAAGGACACATCAAAAGACAAAAAGTGGTCCATAGGGGCTAATGAGTCTGCAGTGGGACAGGGGAAGGCCATACAATGTGTGATTCACCTAGTGTGGTGAAATCCGCTATAACATAGTATGTTTAAGATACAACAAACATCCAATCAATTTCCTATATAGTGTATTGTTTACCATAGGTGAAGAATCAACTTCTTCAAGCTTAACTCCTGAAAGGAAAGGAGTCTTGCTTGGCTTGCAATCCTTCATATTGAATTTGTTCAGAAAATCCAAGTCATACTTGCAATGATGTACTTTGATTCCTTCTTTGGTTTGAGCAATCTCAAGCCCCAATAATTGGCTCAATAAGCCCAAATCTGTCATTGAGAAGGCATGGTTCATTGCATCCTTCAAGGAGGCAATTTCATCCTTTGAGCTTCCTGTAATGAGAAGGTCATCAACATACAAAACAATAATCATTAATGAACCATGAATCAGCTTCAAATAGACATTTGGATCTGACTTGCATCGAACAAAGTTCAGTGATAGCAAAAATCTATCAATCTTGGCATACCAAGCCCTCGGGGCTTGCTTAAGCCCATACAATGACTTCTTTAGCCTACACACAAGAGATGGGTTAGTAGCAAATCCTTAAGGATGCTGCATGTAAATATCTTCAGTGAGATCTCCATTTAGGAAAGCACACTTCACATCCATGTGCTGTACCTCCCACTACTTTAAATCTGCAATGGCTAAGGCTAGCCTGATGGAGTCCATCTTTGCCACTGGTGCAAAGGTCTCATTGTAGTCTATGCCATGTACCTATGAGTAGCCCTTGGCTACCAATATTTCCTTGTACTTCAGAGGTGAACCATCAGCAGCAAATTTGTTTTTTTACACCCACTTACACTGAACTAGCTTCCTCCCTGGGGGAATATCAACCAGCTCCCAAGTGTTGCTCTTCTAGAGTGAGCTGAAATCTTCTTCCATGGTTGTTTGCCATATTGGATCATTTTCTGCATATTCATATGTCTGTGGGTCTTATTCAACCATCAGATAGAACTTCTCTGCAAACATAGGATCTTTCATGCACAGAGCACTCTCAAACTGAGATCTAGTCCTCCTACGATTATTAGGATTTCCAACTAGTTCTCTAGCTACACGAATGCTCTTGGCTGCCCATTTTGGTCTTGTAGGACTGTTAGGATCTGCAATTAAATCATCATTATCAGACATATCATAATCATCATGTTCAACTATATCTTCACTTACATTCATAGGTTCTGGTGGTGAAGATGTTTCTCCAACTTCCAATGCTGCTTGGGGCTCTTCTTGAAACTGAACACACCTTTAAATGAAGGATTTGTTTGTGCTCAAATTGATCAGCTTGTACCCTTTTTAATATTTAGAGTACCCAACAAATATACACTCTTGGCTTTGGGGCTGCAAAGCCTTCCTCTTTTTTGTTGGAATTCTAGCCCAAGCCCTTGAGCCAAAAATCCCGAAATGGGTCACATCTGGCTTGTGCCCACTCCATGCTTCAAAAGGAGTCATACCATCAAGATATTTATGAGGCACCCTATTCTAGATATAGGCTGCACAGTTTATAGCTTCGGTCCAAAACTTTGGTGGCAAAGTCTTAGCCTCCATCATGCAGGTTGCCATCTCTTTCAGTGATTTGTTCTTCCTCTCAACAACACCATTCTGCTATGGTGTGTAAGGGATGGAATGCTACATCTAAATACCTGCATCTGCACAATATTGAATGAACTCAGACTTGACATACTCACCACCATTGTCAGATCTGAGGAACTTGAGTTTCCTCCTAAACTAGTTTTCAACCAAAGCCTTAAAGACTTTGAAGAGGCCAAAAGCTTCAGACTTGTGTTTCAGGAAGTAAACCCAACAATACTTGGAAAATTAATCTATGAATTTCAATGCATATTTGGCTTGAATCATTGAAATATGAGGAAATGGGCCAGCAACATCACTGTGGATCAACTCAAGAGGTGCAGAGGTTCTCTCATGACTAGCTTTCTCAAATTTTTGCTCTGGGTGTTTTCCTAAGATGCAACCTTGACAGACTCCTTTGGAAAACTTAATCTTTGGTAACCCTATGACCATTTCTTTTTCACTAACATTAGAATGATACTTGTAATTTAGGTGGCCAAATATTTCATGCCAAAGCTTGCTTTCCTCATTAGCATGAATCAGAAGAGCAGAGGGGTTTGAGTAGGGTAGGAAGTGTGAGAACATGTTAACTTCGAAGTGTGATTTGAAACTCCTTTTGCAATGACTTTACCACTTGAGATCTCTGTGATCTCAACTTCATCAGGGGAGAATATGACCTTCTTTGGAGACCCTATTTGGGTCATCTGATACACTGATAAGAGGTTAGAGGCAAGACCTGGAACATACAACACATTTCTGAACTTACCATGGTCAATATCAATCCTCCCTTTGCCCAAAATTTCAGTGAAAGAGTCATCACCCAACTATTGGTGGACCTTTCGACATGTCAAGTGAGGTGAATGCCTCCTTGGTTGAAACCATATGTCTTGAAGCTCCAGAATCAATGATGAAACTAGGTGAGCTTAATGTGCCAGCAACCAATGCATGAACTCTCTTTCTGTCTTCTGAATTTGATCCTCCTTCCCTCTTCTTTGAGCTGTCTGGAAGGCAGATACCATTTTTCTCCAGGAGTTGGGTCAGCATGTCAATTTGCTTCTTCATGTAGGAGCTTTCAGAATGATTTCCCTTACTGCAGTATGCGCACTTGCTCATTTCTCCTTTGTTCTTATTCTTCTAGGGGTTCTTCTTGGAACCTTGAGGCTCCTCTGGAGACTTTTTCTTGTCTCTCTTTTGCTTAGGTGGATTTTTAGCTTTCTTCTTGATTTTTGAATCCACCCTTGAATCTTCAGCAACCAGAGCTTGGTCTTTGGAAGGTTTGATGGCGCCCATCATCACCAATTTATCTTGTTCTTGTGTGAGAGATTCCATGAAATCTGCAAGGCTAGGCATTTTATAGGATCGAGCTGTCAACTTTGTGGCATAGAAGGTCGATAAAAACACTGAATAGTCAGGGCCAAGCTTCAAGAGTATGGCCAAAACTAGTTTCTCATATTTCTTTTCGATCCCACATTGTTTTAGCTGCAAAACAAGTGCTTTGAACTTGGAAAAATAGAGTTGCAGGGATTCAAAGCTATTGGGACTCAAGGAGATCAATTCATTTTCAATTTGATGTCCCCTCATCTCATCTGTCTTACGAAAAAGATAAAAAATCTTCTCCCATACTTCATTCGGTGATGTTAATCCATCAATATGGAAAAGGAGGTCTCTGGATATACTCAGACAAAGGAGACCATAGGAGTCATCCCTCCCGTTGTGCCATTTAATCTTCTCTGCAGCTACATTGGGCCCTGCTTCTATTACCATAGTCACTCTGTAGAGTCATTTCACTCTCAATAGTATCTCCATCATTGATTTCCATTCAAAGAAGTTAAATGGAGTCAAGTTGATCTTCTAAGATTGATCCATAGCTCAGAAATTGTCCCTCCAGTCAGCAGAATGCTCCGAGTCAATGATGTCGAACCTACAATACAAATTGGAAGGAGAGAAATCGATCTAAAAAATATCTGATACCATGTGGAAATTGAACCCAGGTGTTAGAACAATTACACTCACAACAATTGCCAATTACACATGCAAATTACTCACAAAGGAGATTGAATATGGAGCAGAACACTAATCTGTATTGAATAAGTGTACAATAGACAACCCTATGAAGTCATAGGCTGCCACAATAAATAATTACATGAGATATTTGAATGCAAAAGGATTCCATTCAAATTTAGTCAAAAGCAGGCTTACTAAATCTAATTAAATCCCCCATAGGTGCATAAAGGACTTTCCAAATCTGTCTAGGAGCTCACAAATTGGAAAAATCAATTAGGAAAGCTAATAGATGGTGGAAAAATTATAAATGATTTTCATAGGAGAAAAGAGTGGAGGATGATGAGGACAAAAAACAAGTTAACTTCACCTAGTCAAACTTTCCCAATTGCCTTAAAACTCAGAAAAAGCAGGCAATAAAGTAGAAAAAGCAAACATGTGCTAGGGAAGCCAGGAATAAAGTAGATTTTATTCCAATAGGTTTCCAAAGCACTCCATGACTCAAATTTAGCAAGTTTGACCACTATGGATGTGTGGAGGACAAATTGCATAAGGTGGAATATGGAAACTAGGAAAATAAGACAAAAATTGGATTAATTAATGTCTAAGGTAGCTAACTATGGGTTGATTATTCTAACAATGAGTGGAGAAGGTTGAGAAGGATTGTTAAGGTCCCCATTCCATATCAGTTACTAGCTGATTGGTTCACTAAATCCTTGTTGCCTCCTATTTCCTGAGATGTGGCTATGGGCGGTGCCGTTATCGAAGAGCAGGCTATTAGTCAGGATCAGTACCTAGACTTGGTCTCTTCCCAGTCTAGAACTCTTTATGACCTGATTCCTTAAGCTCCTTTCCCCAGCACTGATCCTTCCAAACCACCAGCAGAAGTGCCTGTTGATGGGATTGTTGGTTCCATCCAGTCCTCATCCGCAACGAAACCTACCAAGAAAACCCAAACTTCCACCCCTACTCCTTAGACTCCTAAGGTTTCTGCCGAGGTCAATTGTATTCAAAGTACTCAAACCTTAGGTAATAACAAGAATAAAGGTAAAAATAGAAATAAAAAACCTAGAAACCAACATGAGACTCCATGACCAACCAACAGTGATAACGACAAAGGGAAAAGGAAGGAAAAATATCCTTGTCTGCTATGCAGTGGGGACCATTTTTCAAAGGAGTTTCCTCGTTGGGACGAAATCTACCAGTTTCTGAAGTCCAATCCCACACCTGCAGTACTTATGGATCCTTTTCCCTCTCAACAACAACTGATAGACCACATGTCTAATCAGGGTAACTCTAGTTAATTAGAGGAAATTCGTATGATGTCCTCAGATACCATCAATCTGCAAACTCGAAGTCAGAATTATGACAAACTCAGAGATAAGAAAGAAGATCAATCTTCTTCAGGGAAAGTTCCCTCTACTAGTTCTCCTGAATCCTCGTCTATTGTCCCCTTATATATCGAGAATCCTACTCTTGACATGATTTTGCACCCACCTAAGATTACTCTTCAGAAGGCTGTGTTTAATCCAAATGCCCGAGCTGCTCAATTTTATAATGTAGTTAAAGATCTTGCTTAGGAACCTTGTGCGATGTCTACCTTAGAGGTATTCCAAAGTTTCCCTACACAGTGCAAGAATGTGTTGATAGCATTAGGAGATTTAGACCTGGATAACACTAACTTGATTCATTTCAATGTTGAGAACTACAAGCCTAGATTACCGCATAAACTTGCTTTTCAGATCATTACGAAAGTAGTGGGAAATAAAGTCTTTCGAACGGTACTAGATGAAGAAGCTTCGAACTCGATGTTGTCTCTGGCTTGTTTGAAGGATCTCGGCTCTCATGAGCTTGTCACATCACCAACGACCCTTAAAGCCTTTGACGGACGGGGTTTCCAACCCCATGGTTTCATACCAACCCTGGCGGTCGAGCTGGGGGGTAAAATGGTTTCCATCCAAGTAGAAGTGGTAGATGGCCCTTTACATTAAAACCTCCTTCTAGGAAGGAATTGGTTCTATGCCATGACTGTTGTTGCCTCAATAGTATTCCGAACAGTCCAATTCCTACATCTAGGGAGAATTGTTACTATTGATCGGCTTGATTTCTGTACGTTGGATGTTACTACCTCCATGGCTAATAACATCCACATGTTAGGCCAGTCCCCTCCTCCTTACCAGTCGATTGGGCTAGGCATTTTGAAGGATTCATCCCTTATGGGTATTTTTCCATCCACTCCTCCTAGGATGGATAACGTGACAGTCCATATGATCGCCTCATTTGATTATGATCCTAAAGGAAAAAATGTTGTTGAGTCCACCTCATTGAATCCACACGAAGCTATGTATGACACCATTCAAACATTCTCCAATGATCACACTGATGGCCTTCATCTAGTGGCTTTGGTTCCTTAACATTTACCGTACTAGTTAGAACCTTCTCTTCCAGTTCTATATTATCTCTCTGAGACTTTTCCTTCCAATGATTCCATTATGGAGATCATGAATACAGATGAGCCCATTTGGGAGGATCACCATCATAGATCCATGTTCCTCCCCAAAACCAGTTCGGTTAGCCATGATTTTTCATCCTTGTTTCCTACTGATATTGTCAACATTCCCCAAAGTCCTATATTGTTGCAAGATACAGATTCTGAAGGAAACCTTTGCAACATTACTTAGACGAGCCCAATTGACATATCAGCCAACTATGATGTTATCGAGCATGTTCATATTGGGAAGAACAACTCAACAGATGAATTTAAAGCATATAAGGCACTTTTTAAGGAATTCTATGATATTTTTTCCTGGTCCTATGATGAGATGCCGGGGATTGACCCATCCATTTTGGTCCATGAGATTAAAACCTATCTCACGACTAAACCTGTCAGGCAGAAACTTAGACAGGCCCATCCTCAGAAGGGCGCAGCTATTAAAGCTAAAATTGAGAAACTTCTCAAAGCTGGGTTTATTTATCCTGTACCCCTGATGGAATGGGTATCGAACATTGTCCCTGTTAATAAAAAGAAGGGAACCATTAGAGTCTACATCGACTTTAGGGATTTAAATCAATCTTGTCCCAAGGACAAATTTCCTACCCTGCACATCGATCAAATTATTGACAACTGTGCTGGAAGTGTCATCTTTTCATTCATGGATGGCTTCTTTGGCTATAATCAAATTGAGATATTACCCTCCATTCAGCATATGACTGCATTCATTTTCCCATGGGGAACCTTTGGATATAAGAAGTTAAAATGCTGGAGCCACGTTCCAGTGTGCGATGTCCTATGTGTTTCACGATATTAAACATATTGTTGAATGATACCTTGACAACCTCACTGCTCATTCATAGGGATGGGAGCACCACCTTGGTCATCTTAGAGACATATTCCTGAGATGTCGTCATTATAATATACAGCTCAATCAACATAAATGTGTTTTTTGCGTTGAGACTAGATGTTTGCGAGGATTTGTGTTATCCAAAGATGGCATCGAGATCAATCCTTTGAATATTGTCACTATTTTAGATCTACCAGCCCCAACTAATCTCCTTGAACTCCAAATTTTACAGGGGAAGGAAAAATTTCTCCGTCATTTCGTGTGCAATTTCGCAAAGAAAATGAACGGTTATATGCGTCTCCTCAAGAAGAACACTCCATTCTTCTGGGATGACCAGGCCCAACGCACCTTTGATAATCTTAAGCATGCTCTGACTCATTCACCCGTGATACACCCCCCAGATTATTCAAAGGAATTTATCTTGTATATTGCTGCCTCCTCTACTACCATCGCTATGGTTTTAGTGCAGGACAATCTCCACGGTTAGGAGCACGTGATTTATTATGCCAATAAGAATCTTATGGATTCCAAAACCCTTTATTCACTTGTGGAGAAGTTAGGATTGGATACGGTCATTTTTGTACAAACGTTTCGTCACTACATTCTACTTCGCACTACCACCGTATTGGCAGACCAAAACTCGATGTATTACATCCTAACTTGTCAGGTGCTTGGGGGCAAGTACTCCCACTGGATTGTTATCCTTCAGGATTTTGATCTGGAGTTTTCCAAGGCCACATAAAAGAAATCCTTGGTATTTGCAGAGCTTATGTGTGATATTCCCTGTGCTACAATGGGATCTGATCCTAGTGATTCATTTCTGGATGAATTCCTGTTCTTGATTAGCACTACTGATCCTTGGTATGGAGATTTGCTTATTTATCTCCAAACACAATGATTTCAGCCGCATTTATCTTGTGATGATCATCACCGTATCTGTCACCACATGAAATACTATCTTATCCTTAATGATACTTTGTATAGATGTGGGATTGACTCTATTCTCTAGCGATGCTTCACTCGTGAGGAGGATGAACATGTGTTGAATGATTTGCACTCTAGAGCATGTGGTGATCATTTATCTGGGATGGCTATAGCCTAGAAAATCCTTCGCACTGGCTATTTCTAGCCTTCTGTCTTCAAATAATGTCATGAGGCTGTTAAGAAATGCCCACCTTGTCAACATTTTTATCCTAAAAAGTGCACCCATCCTGCTCCGCTACACCCCGTCATTGTCGTTGGCCCATTTGCCAAATGGGGGATTGAATCCATGCATTGTAAGCCTACCTCAACTGGGGGGCATGGTTACATCATCGTAGTTATTGATTATTTCATAAAATGGGCTTAGGCCATGCCTACATATGTGGAAGATGGTGATACTGTCGCTCTCTTCTTGTTTAATCATATCATAGCTAGATTTGGAGTTCTGTAGTCCATCGTCACTGATCACGGATCTCATTTTTGTAATCAAATGATGGAGGAACTGAGTGCTAAGATAGGTTTTTGCCATGAAAACTATATGCCGGATTATCAACAAGCTAATGGTTAGGTAGAGGCCATTAACAAAGTTTTGGAAACTATGCTTCGTCGGATGGTTCGAGATCATAAATCCAATTGGAACCACATTATTTTCTCCACCCTTTGGGCTTATCAGACTTCTGTGAAAACAACTACTGGTTTCACGCCATTCCAGCTTGTCTATGGACTCGAAGCAATCTTGTCGATCCAATGTCAGATTCCATCTTTACAACTTGTCGTCGAACTTCTCCCAGACACTTTCGCAGAGGAAGAAAGATTTTTGTACTTGAGTAACCTTGACGAGATTCAGAGAGATGCTTCCTTGGCTAATGAGGCACATAAGAAACACGCCAAGGTGTAGTATGATATATCCATCTAGCCTTGTGTCTTTAACTAGGGTGACCTACTATTGACTTATGACCAGAGATATGACAAACTAGGGAAGGGTAAGTTTGAGTCCATGTGGTACAGACCTTTCATTATTTGTAAGGTGTTAGAGAAAGGATCTTACGAGCTTGTTGATTATGATTTCATCCCTTTGGGGCAACCTCGCAATGGGTTGTACATGAAAAGGTACTATGCCTAGTTTTTCTTGGATAGTATCTTGTATATATGTATATTGATTGACTTTCAGTGTGCTTTTAGTATTTTCAAGATGGTTTTGAGTTTAGTGTCCGCATCTATTTATACCATGTTTTGGTCACGCAAATAGATTTCTATGGCTTCGTTGATGGTGCTTGCTGCGAAACCTTGAATCTCGCCTCAGTTTCTTGGGTCCTCTATTCCTCAGCTGAAGATTTGGTCAGTTCAGGAGCGGTTTGTATAGGTCCCGCTACTAATAACATCGTTGAGTATGAAGTAGTCATCGGTCTTCTGACTGAATTTTCCTCCCAGGATGTTCATGATCTAGTAGTCTTGATGGACTCATAGCTTGTGGTTTTCCATTTAAACCATGTCTACACCATTAGGAACCCGGTGCTCCCCTGCTTCTTTCAGAGAGTACGTTTTCTAGAAACAACATTTGAAACCATCACCTATAGGAATATCGCTAGGGAACATAATGTGGTGGCTGACTCATTAGCTATTTACATCCTAGATTTGTATATTGCCCATTCATGACATCAAATCAAGCATGGTACATTGTAAATGAACATTCAAAGACACATAAAACTCATAGAAAATGCATCTTCTATTTGAAACATATAAACACTGTGTAAAATTATGTATATATATACATATGAAAATGTTTACAAAAATAGGCCTTGAGACCTCATCTATAGCACGTAGGATTTCAAGAAAAATCATCATACAAAATCCTGAACCTGTTAGCTTTCAATACATATCTCATACGCTAGTGGTGCTCATGATAGCACATCACTGCTTGAGTTACTCTACATAGCAGCCTACTGAATCAACCTAGTACTCCCGTTGTGGATCTATAATATCTCATTGGGAGGTCATCTATGTAAGCATCTGGGATATCCAAGGTCAACCTCTCCAGGTATTCCTCCAGCTCCCCGATGATGTCATCACCCCGTGGTACAAAGCGAGCTCCAGCTCACCTATCCAATGGAGATGCTCCTCCAAGTCGGAATGTTCCCACATCTGCATGAGAATATGCAGGTCTCATCACTTCACATAAAAAATATAAAACATTAAAAAACATAAAAACATTTTCATCCATTTTAGGGTTTCTTGCTTCTCAACGATGTCACCCCATTGTCTGCTAGGTGGGAGTGGTAGGTCAGGATCTCTAGTGAAGTCTGTGCCTGCATAAGCATAATCCTCAACCATGAGGATCTGATCTCATAACCATTTGAAGAACGAATCACCGAACTTCACCCTTCTCCTACCTGATCCTGTGCGAGCCATGACCTGGACCCACCTCAACATATGGGGGTCCTGTGCTCTCAGACTCCAGAAGACCACCTAAGGTCTCATCTGTGGAACCCACTCGAAGGAGAATCAAGCTAAAATGGAACCAAATCCAAACTATGTTAGCTCTCCCTGCCAACACTTAGTTAGCTGATCCTTGAAGATTGAAAGCATGGCATCCACCCAGTTGAACATTGTGGTTGCCATGGCCTCTATGGCATACAACATGTGTGCCCTGGAATCCTGGTGCACACCCTAACTCTCGACCACCCTCTGCATGGTAAATAGGACGGTCCGTAGGGCCCTATCCATCACTCCTTTGATGGGGATCATCTTCCCTGATGTACCTGTCCCTGGTGCACAGTGACGATATATAAGCTCTCGAGTGGTAATATCCCCTCCATGGGATCCTATTAGTGAGATGGGGGCACCCTGTCTCAAGAGACCTGTCAAGAAGTAGATGTCCTCTACTTCCACTGTAAGGATATGGGCCCCCACCTTGAAATACTACTTCTCTGGATTCCACATTTGCAATATGTGTTCCAGTAACCGCTCATGTGACACCATGCTTAGGGTTTACAAGAACTTCAGGATCCCACAGTCCCATAATGTGGCAATACAACCCGAATTTCTTTCAGCAACAACATCCTCATTGTCATACATTATTTTTTTACATATCACGATGTTTTGAGCAACCTATACCTGCCAAAAACAATAATGATATGCATTAGAATCATCCTTAAATCATTAAAAATCAAATGAATGAATTTATTTTGCTTATACTATTAGTTTAAGTTCTCAACGGATGGCACTGCATGTGTGCTATTGGAGACAGGTGGTGCCACTACCTGTCCACTGTGTTATTTGCACGGTTCTCAGGTGGTACTGCATATCCCACAAGGGGTAGCCACAGTGCCTACTTTTAAGGTTTTAGGGATTTCCATATGAGCCCAAAACCCCACCAAATCTCAAAATAAATGCTATGAAATGAAAGAGAAAGGTCTTATCTATCACCTACAACTGACGATGCTGAAAACAGATGGTGGAAACTCCCGGTATTAGCCGCAGAAGATCTAGCTAAGAAAATGCTCCAAGTGCTCTCTACTATAGGTAAATAGTGAAATGATTTGATTTTTTACTATTTAAACGACTTATACAGGCAATTTTGGGTTTGACATACTATAGTTTCGATATAAAATCATATTTTAGTCAAATTTTATTTGTCGTAATCCCTTAATGCTAGTTATGAATGCAGTTAACACTTGTTTCTGAGTCTATTGCAGGATAAGAGAACTATAGTAAGAAGCTTTGGAAAGTTTGTTTATGGATTTTTCACACTTTCATAAAATGGAAAAGGTCGATGAGCATCTATTATGACACTTTGTCACACTTGTTAAAATATAGTATCAAAGGTACGAGTCCATTTCAAGTTTCTTTCCAGGGTCGTAAAAGTCAACATTGTGTAAAGAAGCGTCATGGAGTCCTCCTTTCACCTCTTTTTCAGGCTCCTTAAAAACAAAAAATTCATCAAGTCTATTTCCAATTCTTTCCAGGCTCGTAAAAAATGACATTGTGTAAAGAAAATTCATGGAGTTCTCTTTAAACTCTTTTCAGGCTCCCTAAATATGAAAAGATTGTCGAGTGATCTTGTCTTCTTCGCACTCGTTAAAGTATTTGAAGATTCGTCCATCCGGCAGTAGGTTATCTCTTTTTGGGTTTGAATAGGACTATTTACGAAAAAAGAACACTCCAGCCAATCATGACTAGAATATTTCTCTAAGGTGTGATTTTACACTTTTTCAGGCCTTAGAGACTAAATCATACAAAAAAGGACCCCATTGGAGTCTTCTTCTGTATTCGTTCAGACTCTCTAAACATGAACGATACTGAGTTTTCTTTTAGTGGACTCATTAAATTAAACATTGAGAGACCCATTTTGGGAATGAACCCCTCCTCTCTCAAGTTCATAAAATATATGAGTCTGGACTTGTATTTCAACAAGCTATAGCGAGTGTTTGTTACCCTCTTTGAACTCGTAAAACCAAAAAGAGGCACTCATCAATCATGATGGGGGAAATGGGAAGGGAATTATCTTGTAAATAATGGCATTTGTTTGTCATTACCTTTGAACATGGCACTTGTCTGCACATCATGTCAGTCAATTGTGTATTCAACTGATCTCCATGATGATCCACTTTCATGAGTCATGTCACTCCTTTGAGTCTTTCAAAAGAATGCATTGTCCACTATCGCATTGTGTGTTTGTCCCATTTAGTCATGCTTCCAAGTATTTTTGCCATGTCGCCCAGTGTTCAAAGGGGATTTGAAGAAGTTTTACCTCTGCAGTCTACACAGTATTTGTGTCAGTATATTTGAGTCAGTCATATGGTTAATACATTCACATCATTCCAGCACTATGTTCCAAGTTTCATGTCGTCGATGTGTGACTCATCATGGCCCTCCTTCGACGAGAGTTTTTCCCGTCAACATCAGCTCATCATCCGGGAAATAGTCTTAGAAACAATATTTAGTACCTTGAGATCTGTATGTCTTAATACAGATTCTCTTGCTCCTGACATAGGTTCACATCATTGACCTTTGATCGATAGAGTTTACTGGGTGCTCGACGTCGGGACATCTGTTCACACTCAGTAGATTGTACTAGAGTACCTTGGGAATCATTGACATTAATGATGACCTCCCTTACACTTGTTAATGGTTCACATCATTGACCGGTAATCAAGTGCTTTCTACCATGTTTGATTTCAGGTCATTGTAATCACATGGATAGAATCGTACTTTGTGGAAGACGAGACAAAGACCTTGGGTATTTGTTTAAAGCGCTGATTGCTTTTTCCTAGGTTGCGATGGGTTTTTGTATATATAGCATGGATCAACATTTGTATGGTCGTGGCTATGCTCAAATTTGCATCTGTATGACATAGATCTACATTATATGTCTTGTAGCTGTGTCCAAGTTTGAGTCCTCTATCACATGGATCTACGCTGTATTCTAGTAGCCATGCTTGTTTATTCCTCTCATGGATCTGACATGTATTAGTATGCAGCCATGAGTTTGGTTACTTGTGTCTAGGAGTCAACATACTGATGTACTACAGTTGCCTACTTAACAACATACTCCGATTGAGCCAATATTTTCATCTCGTGGTGACGACTTGTTCTCTCAAAGCTCTAGTTTATCATATCCCTCTAAGACTCATGCTTTGGGGGGCATCCTATTCTACCAAAATCCTGTCACCATCATGTGATAAGAACTTTGACATACCTACTTGCCCTGAATCCCAGCTCTTGTAGTGGAAACTCATGGTTATTATCAATCTTTCATCAAAATTCCCAGCACCATGCTTCCTTTGTTGTCTAGGAGTGGTACCTTGTTTGCACCACCTATCCCCTATTGCCCACAAGCGGTGCCATCGCTTATGGCCCTTTGTCCATAAGTGTTTCTTACCAAAACCTCTCTGTCATTGAAGGAGAAACACGGTACCTTGGGTAAAAAGGGAAAAAGAGAAGTTTCTCGAGGCTTCTAGATGATAAGCCTCGTGTCCTCCATTATCCCTACTATTGTGGGTCAGTTGAGCTCGAGATCGCTCATCCTAGGATCTTAGAGGCCACCTCACCCACTAATCTCTCAACCTACCCTATCCATTAAGCCTTATAAATATGAGCTCATATCCATGGTTGAGGGGAGAACTCTTAAGGTATTGTTAGGCCAATGGAACACCTTGCTGTTTGCAGGAGCTGAAATATTCCAGCTAACATTGTGCTGCGTTCTTTCTTGACTACTCAAGATCCATCATCAGCATGTCTACATTATCTTCGGTAGCTTGGGTTAATGCCACCCTAGTTCTTGCTGTCAATCTTGGATCTGCATCTGTTCCATACACCAAGGTCTTATCAGTTATCATCTTTCCGGATTGTCCTCCAGTTTCAACCTTTTTCTCGGCTCTTTTTACGATCCTGTTGCAGCTGCAACAAATTCCCAAAATTCTAAAAAAATATAGGACCCTCCTTTGCTTGAATTAGTTTGATTTTTCTTCTTGAAATCGGTCTGAGAACTTTCAGAAAAACTTTGCTTACAATTGGATTGAGCTACCCATTGGGTTGATTTTCTTCTTCTGATGCCAAAAATAATCCACTCTTTGATATAGCTTTATCGCTGCCCTTAAGCACATTTGAAGCATGTTTAAATTGGAGGTCATATTGGTTGTAATCTTCCGCCGTTGTGGGTGGATTTTTGCTTTGGTATTCCACCATTTCGGATTGAATTTACTTCCAACTTCCGACCTTTTGGTTTTTTCACGTCGGATTCTTTTTCATTCCGCATCGTAAGTGCTTATGTTCTTTTCTTCCGCCGTTGTGGGTGCTTTCTTGTTTGACTTCGATTTCTTTCCTCCCATCCTGATCAGAAGATTTTGGGGTTTATCATGATTGTTCCTTCCGATGTTGCGAAAATAAGTACCTTTTCTTCTTCCGATTGGAAAACCGTCTGACGTCCGATCTTTTAATCGCTACCCAATGTATAACCCGAGCGGAAGCTTTTATGAATTTTTCTTCCGCCATTGTGGATGGATTTAAGCTTTCATCTCCTGATTCGAAAACCTTTCGACGTCCGACATTATCGTTCTTCTCTTACCATGCATGTCTCTGCGGCTAGGTATACTCTTTGACCGTCCACCGTTGCGGAAGGGAGATTACTGCCAGCCTCTGATGCAAAAGCTCACCGATGTCCGACATTTTCTTCTCGTACGTGTGAGCACATATATATATATACGGGGATGGTGTATTGTTGTTCAGTTGTTATTTTAATCGCCAAAGCACTGTCGCCGTCGAGCTATCATTTTCTTGAAGTAGTGAAGGACCTCGCTGTCAGTGTACCTGCATCCAGGTGGCAATCGTGGAAGCTTGACCATCATTGACTCACTCATCTCCCCGTTGATTGTGTTGCTTTTTCTAGGTAGGCTCCTTGTCGTTTTCCTTTGGAACTATTAATGTTTTTCTATGGTGGTTTTGTGTCCCCGACCGTTTTCTTTGTCCTGCTAGGTTATACACCTATTTAAGTAGAGATTTTATCTTCTTTGACCATGGGAGGGTATTTTAACCTTCAGAGTAGCTTTGATTTTTCAACCACCGTTCGTTTGCTACCTCGCGCATTGGGGTTGAAGCGTTTCGGTGCAGACGGTCGTTACGCCGTCTGCGCTAAACCACCCTGCATGGTCATGATAGGTAGGAGGAAGGTCTGCCATGGAATGATGTGGGGGTTTTGGTGATGTTTATCCTATGGCGCATTACCCGTATTTGAAATCCCTAGATACGCGGTTCCACTCATCCTCGTCGAGCTTAGTTTCGAACCCATGGCCTGCTGGGGTGAATATGTCTTTTCTATTGGTGTGTAGGCATGGTGCCATTGTGAAAATCTCATAGTTACCACTGTTGTTTCCTACACCTCTTAATCCCCCATCCTGTGTTGCTCACGTCGTCCTGCGCAGTCCATTTGGGCTCGGTCATTTGAAACCCTAGCCGGTTAGAAGGGATATGCCACCGTTTTGGTTTTTTGGCTGGGAATCGCTTGGGTAGTAGGAGCGCTTTTTGAAGCGAGATGACAATAATACCTGCAGATAGTGGAATGGGTAATCGGTTTACTGTAAATTTTTCTCCCACAAACCGCATAAATCCTCATTGTTTTTAGTCCTGCCAGGCTATTTATCGTTAAAATGTTTGTTATTATAAAACACATGAGACTCTTACAATCATGCTGCTACTTTCAATCATCTCCTTTGTTGATATACATAGACTAAACCACTAAACACTGCACATTGCATTTCAATGGTCCTGTTGGTTAAGGCATGCTAGACTATACATGCGTGCATTTGCTTCACCACTTGCTATCACATTAAACACTGAACACTGCACATTGCATATGGATGTAGATCATTTGCTGTCTAGAATATGGTTGTGGAATGGTTTAATGTCATACATCAATGTTGCATCATGCTAGATATAGATGAAGTCACTAAAACCTTGTGCATTTGGTTGTAATAGCCTGGTTAGTCAGGCCAGTTCAGGCTATGCAGGCTCATATCTTAGCTTCATTGACTAGTTCATGTCATGGTACACATAGGAAGAATAAAATGCTGCACAGTGTCTTGTAAATTTCTTAATGTCACAATGTTATACATGGCAGGAAGAACTCACAATGTCCAATAGAAAAAAGAAGAAGGCCCCAGTGGTAGAAGAAGGGCCAGAAGTAGAAGTTGTAACAAAGACAGAATATATATATGAGGATACGAAGTGCATTTCAGGAATTGAACCCGAATATCAGTGGGGAGATATCTATAGACTAATCACCTGAAGAGAGGTGCCTGATATAGGGCTGGAAGAAGAACCCATCTACGCCAACATCAAAAGATCTGCACTAATGAAGGTCACCACTAGGCCAGAGCTCTTCCTATGTTCTGAAGTTATAGGATGGATTCTGCCTCAGGCGGATGTCTCAATGATGATCCTTGAAGATGTCAAAAAATAGGGATATGCTGCATATAGCCCTGGATACGTAGCCCTAGCTTACCACCTACCAGAAGCTAAAGTATTTGTGTCTGACGACTGGTTAGATAGCGTTAAGATGGATCTTATAGAAACCTTGAAAAGAATGATGTTGACCAGAAAGCATTTTAGAAATAGAGTAACAGGTGAATATGATACAGCTACTCTACGAGTTCCATACAGATTCATAGCTTTAATGCTCAACAAAATCTTTGGAAGAGCTCATGGCAGGCTCTTCAAGCTAGAATGGGTCTTAATAATCTTTCAAGTTGCCACCCAAGGGACTATTTTTAATTAGGCCAGCCTGGTCTCAAATAGTCTCTCTGCTTGTCTGGTTTCAGCCCTAGGAGGAGAGGCCAAGAAAAGGTCTGAGTTTTAGATGAGCTCAATACTTATAGACTGCATATTGTGTCACCAGCCCTTCCCTGGTCTCAGATGCATCTGGGACAGGGAAAGAATGCCCATCTATGCTGCTTACAGACCATTGTGGGCACATGTATACCACAGCCATTATAGAGAAGTCTGTGAACATTTCCTGATGCCACTATACACACTCATATTTCTGAAGGAATGTGATTGTATGTCGGAGGGGGCCATGCAAAGGATAGAAGAATACACAGACTATTACTTGATAGAAAATGGCATGTACTTCAGAATGTTTGGTGGCTCAAGAGCCCCTTCCCTGCTGCCTAAATACGCAACTGAGTATGTTATCCACAAGGAGGCAGTAAAAAAAGTGTTCATAGATGGAATACGTAGTTTTTTGTTTGAACATAAGAAGACTGCATACCCTCCATTGCCATTTAAGCTGGGAAGCTGCAGATTTGCTAAGGTAAAACAAGCTGAGGAATTCATAGAAGAATTAGCGAAATTCCATTTTGGCAGAGTTCCATTTCATAGGAGTGACTCCTAAGGTAAGGTGGTGGAGCATTGTAAAGAACACAAGGTTCACTTTGAGTATACTCACCATTTTGATAAGGAAGAATTTGTCTTCCGAAGTGCCCCTAACATGACAGCTCTAAAAAGAAGGTTCAAACCAAAGATCACCACTAAAGGTGGAAAAGGGGCTGAGCAAGTCAAAGCTGAGCAAGCCAAAGCTGAAGAAGAGGCCAAGAGGAGACAGGAGGAGGACCAGAAGCTAGCACAGGAAGCTGCAGAATGGATTCATAGCGAAGAAGAAGAAAAAAGAAAAGCTGCCCAAGAAGCAGCTGAGAAAGATCAAGAAGCAGCTAAAGAGGCAAAAGAAGCAGCTAGGAAAGTAGCTGAAGAAGCAAAGAGAAAGCTTGATGAGGAGCTGAGAAAGCAGGAAGCAGAAAGGCCAAATTTGATAGAGACAGGACAATCAACTGCTGAAGGGCCGACCCAGGAGACAGAAAACCCATAGTTCCAAGACCCACAAGTTCCTGCTGCCAACACACTTGTGGTCCCTATGCTCAAGATAGTTCCTTTTGTCGAGGAAAAGGGAAAGGAAATTCCTGATTTCAACATTGTATATTATGATAAAGCAACGAAGAGGATAATGAATTGGACCGAAAGAAGAGTTGAAGCAGAAAGCATGCCTGGGAAGATGATAATAGATACAACTGTCATGTTAGGAATAGATCAAGATCCTAGGTTCACTCTGAGAGCCGGGGCTGCAATGATCGATGCCTCAGAAGATAATATAAATAGGGTGATGACTGAACTGGAGTCATCTAAGAAATCCTCGGCTCAGCTGAAGGATACCTTGAGGAAAGAAAGAGAGGAAGGAAATAGGTTAAAGTGAAAATTTGAACACTTACAGAGGGAGATGAAGAATGCTGAAGCTAAATTGCAGGCTCTACATGAAGAGAGACAGTCTCAAGAGACTACACAAGAACACCTTGAGCAAGTGCAAGCAGAATATCAAGAGCTGAAGAAGGAGAAGGATCAGTTGCTGGGAAAGGTGGAAGAACTAGAAGAGCAGCAAAAGATCCTCTTGCAGGCCAATGACGTGCACACCCAAGAGTTGAACAAGAAACATCAAGAGCAGCTTGCCTCTCTGACTACTGATCTGGAGGTAGCAAAGGAACAGCAAGTCAATCTCCATCCATTTAAATAAAATAGCCTGGCTCAGAAGGCTAAAATGCTACAGCTGCAGACTGCTCTGGAGGAAGAAAGATGCAAAGTCCTTTAGATTGATAGCCGGTTAGAGGAGATCATGGAAACCTCCTCCTACTTCATGGACAGATCCCAGGATGTTCTTGAAGTTTTGAATGCCAGAATGGCAAGGCTGGAAAATAATGCAGAGACTCCAGCAGAGCTACCAGCCAAAGACTATCAAGCCCTCAAAAGAGATCATGACCTAGTAGAGTTCGCTGTCAGCACCACGGAAGACTTCAAGAAGGCTGTCAAAAGGACGCAGGGAGCATGCTCAGAATACTTCAGAAGGCTCCTTAATACATACAACCGGTGTCAGACAGAAGCTGAACATAAGCTTGATGAGTTCCCAGACCATGAAACATTTATAGAAATATTGCAGAGTAGATATCAGGATGCAGAGGCTAGAACGCAACAGATCAAGGCCATTGATGACCTAGTTTTGAAGAATGAAGTAGGACACCCAACTGTTAGTGTGCAATTTTTGGAAGACCAGCTTCGGTTGAGCCCAGCGAGGATAGAGGCCATAAGGAACCAAGTTGCAAAATTTGAAATCAACATTCAGGTCTTGGAACCCTACGCCTTTGAAGGTATTGCTGCTGAAGCATCAGCATGGAGAAAGTTTTTAAATACCCAGGAGGGACCCTCCTCATGAGGGATTAAGCCTCTTTTGTATTTTTGTATAAATTTTATAAGGACATTTGAAAAGTGAATCATTGGGAAAACAAAAGGTTGGGAAGCCCAAAGGTCACTTTGGGCAGCCCAACCATTTTACCTTTTTGTATAAAGATAGGAAGCATAGAAGGAAAAGGGACTTTTTTCCCCAGTTAGACTGGAAAGGTTATTGTAAGAAGAACTATTTCTCTTTGCAATAAAGTATTTGGTTTTCCTGTTGAAGAAAGATTGGTGGGATTTCCAAATGTTACACTATTGACTGCTGAAAGATGAACTAATTTGTTTTGTAGTTCGTTCATTCATCGTGAGATCGTTCTAACTCTATGACCTATGTCTTTGTTGAATGATCTCTGATGTATTTTATGGAATTGATCACGAGGAGTAATGTATGCTATGTTTTATAACAATTAGATAACTGATTGTTAGAATATCTTCCCTAGTTCATGTGTTTTAAATATGAATATCAGCTATCTGTAATTCTGTTATAATGCATGAATAATACACATTACTCATAATTAAATTAGTTTTGGCTCCTCGGGGATAGGTAGTTAGATAGATAGATAGTTAGTTTATTTCATAGTTACACAGGTGATTCTGATTCTTGTGGGCCTAAGACGAGAGGTAAGAACCTGTGCATCACATTGTGACTACTCCCTGCATTCTTCACCACCCTGCATTTAGTTAGGCACTTTCATTTCTCATTTTATGTCAAAATACAAAAACTCGGTGGACCGGGCCGCAACCGGTAAAACCCTTGTTTTGTTACATTGACCTACGGTAGCCGGACCGTAAACTGGACGGATTCCCTATACCAAACCGTCAGTGGTCTATTTGGGAATGTTGATTGGGGAGAATCCCTTTCTGTTGTTTCCTGTGAATTTCCAGGCCTCAACAGTTCTGATGCTAGAAGGAGGGACGCCAGTGCATGGCTGGCCGTGGATACTTATTTTCCTAGGATTACCTTACCAGCAAATCTTGAAAAACTTTTGACCTGAACCAGAGTGTAGAAGTACTGATTAGGTTGCTCTGCCTTTGAAGTAGGTAAACCTGGTTTCATCCTGTACTATTCTTTGCTCAAATATTTGTTCTTATACTTGTGCTCATGGCTGGTGTGATCGTGAATCAACCCAACCCATTGCCTACTTGGAGAGCTAGATCACCGTTGAACCTCACGCCTCCGTTGCATAACCTACCTCAAGCCTTTGACAAGATTCTGCCAAAGTTTGACGCCAAAGAAAGGATTGTTGTAGGTGATCACTTATAGAGTTTCTATCTGGCCGTCGAAGGGCTAAAGGCTGGAGAGAACAAAGATGTTGTTTGTAGATTATTCCCTCATACCCTGAAAGGGGCAGCTACTTCATGGTATTTTTCCCTGCCTGTAAACTCGATCCCGGACTGGAATACTTTTGAAAGAATTTTCAGAACTAAATATGCAGCCCAGAAAACTCATGCAACACTAATGAAAGGATTATGTGCTCTGAGGAAAGAAAGAGAAGAGAAAGTGCATAACTTCACCCATAGGTTTGATGCTTATTTGAAGAACTTTTCTGAAGCTGACAGACCCTCGTACAAGGTCCTAATTGAGTATTATACCTCAGCCCTAGGGCCGGAGTTAGCTATGTTTTCCAAGATGAAATCCAAACCTACATTAGCAGAAACCTAGGAGGCTGAACGGGTAGAAGCTGAAAGGGAGAGTATAGAAGACTATCCCAATCAACTGAGGGAAAAGACTGTTAAGAGAAGAACGTTACTGCTGTCTAAACCTAAGGAGGATCAACCACATGACTATCAAGGAATGATGAAGATTCTACAGAAACTATCCAACCGAATCTTAGATTTGGAGAAAGAAAAAGAAGCTCAGAAAACTTATAAACCCCACTACCAAAAGAGGGAGGATAACAATCAATGGCAAGTCCCTCCCCCTCATTTAGCATCTATGAACATAACAGAAGGAGGGGGGGATAATTTCTGTACATTTCATCAACAGCCTTATTTTGAGAGAAAGTGTCCTCAATGGTTGAATTCAAGGACATTGGTGAGGAATAAGTGGTTAGACCCAAAATTGACTAAAGACAGTAGTAAGGAAGAAAAGATAAACCACACTATGGAGAAGCCAGATACTGATACCATGTTTTCATGGAATGGTGTCTCGTTGTTTGAAAATGAAGCAAGTGCTCTTAAATTTGAATGCCCGCATACAACAACAAAAGACACGGGTTTGACAAGCAAAGATGAGGCAGTAATCTCGAAGATTAAGAAGTTGCGGGAGAATGTCAAGAGACAGGTAGAATTGAATGTTGAAGACAAAACACCTGAAGCCACTATCCTCAACCAGAAGACAGAGGAAATCACTGAGATTGGAAAACCCGTAGAAGAACAGGTAAAGGTCAATGGGAAAGGTGATAAAGAAACTGAAGAGCTAACAAAGGATATACCTACTCAAAACCAACTAGGAGAAGAAGACCAAGAACCAGGTTGGAAAGAAAACCTTGACACCCCGCCTTTTCTTTTGACTCTAGAAATGCTGAATTATAATGTACATAATTGCTTAGTAGACTCTAGAGCAGCAGTGAATGTGATGCCCCTTGAGATTTGCAAAAATATTAACAGATAGCTAGAGTCCACACCTCGTGAAGTAACGCAATTAGATCGCACAGGTGTCAAGGTGGTGGGAGAAATGAAGAATGTCCTCATCCGTTTGGATGCAAACAACAAGATATGTCAATTTATTGACATTATGGTGGCTGACATACCAAGGGGATATGGGCTCATTCTCAACCGAGATTGGGCTGCCAGGTTGAAAGGTTATTTTGCTTCAGATTGGTCTCATCTGCTGTTGCCTCTCAAGGGTACCCCAAATCAAATTAAAATTCTGAGAGAGCCTTACATGAAGCACACTGTCACTAGACTTGGAGAAGGAAATGAATATGATGTTTCTGTCCTAGGAAACTATCTGATTGAGCTTAAACAAACACATGATGCCTCAAAAGGGGCCAGTTCTATGATGGACACCCAACCTGAGCTCCTTCAACCCCCTCAGGCTGAAAGTAATGACTGCAGGATATTAGATATGGGTTCCATTTCAAAAACAACACAGTTAGACCATGGTTAGATAACTCATGTCTAAAATCCAGCTCATTCCTTAGCTCTCTAGTTTTAAAGATCTTCAGGAGTGGCCAAATTTTCTTTTTTCTTTTTGCTGTACATAAATAAATTGTTTTGTTTTCTTAATACTATGTGATATTTTCTTGCTTAATGCTTTGGGATTGTTTTCTTTTGGTTTTTTGATTTGATGCTATTGTTCTTTTACTGCTGTTGTTTTGAATAAAGAGGCAAACTTTTGGTTGCAATGGGAAAATCAGGGTTCTTTATTAACTTGAAATCTTGAGCGAAAGACTGTGATTTAAAGTATAGAATGTCTTCTAGTAGCTGTGTTCCTAACTGGCAATGCATACATTGAAGTCTTACTTAATCCCTGTAAATAACTCAAAAGTAAAAGAGGTCTGAAGTACTCTTTCGAGGCTCCATCCATTTCACAACTTAAAAGTCCAAGGGGGTGATAGCAGAGGACCCACGAAAAGGAAGCAGGGTAAAACAATATATCATATATAAATTATCCCATGCCATAATTCCAGAAAAGGATAAAAGCTATTAAGAGTCAAAACTCCTGAAAGAAATAAGACATATCAAAGCAAAGCTTGAAAAGAATGAAGTACTAAATTGCCACAAGAACCTCTCCGTCCGTGAACTAAAATATGAAGTACAATGTTCACACAAAAGGAAACTATGGGATAGAGGATCCTGAATTAAAATTCAGTAAGAAAGGCTTGCAGGAGGACTCATATAAAAAAGAACTAAGGTTCAAACGGCACAAAAGTGCAGTTGGCATGGGAATGGGGAACAAAAGGATAATACTGTTTACATTATATTACAATCCTGTGGTGTCCAAGCTGTAAACTACCTGAGGAAAGGAAAAATAAACTTCACCTATTTGGCCTCAGAAGAGTTATTCAGACTTGCAATATTTCTGATGTTACCATTTCCCAAAGAATTGACTACTTCTCAATGGTTTAAATGCGTAAGTTTGACAGCCCAAGGATAAAGACATCTAGAAGATTTCAAATTTTACATAGACAGTCTTGCACTAAGAAAATAGTTAAACCAGAAATCTGGGGTTCACCAGGCAGTCGCCAATTGTTGCAGCTGCAACAAATTCCCAAAATTCTAAAAAAATTTAGGACCCTCCTTTGCTTGAATTAGTTTGATTTTTCTTCTTGAAATTGGTCTGAGAACTTTCAGAAAAACTTTTCTTACGATTGGATTGAGATACCCATTGGGTTGATTTTCTTCTTCTGATGCCGAAAATAATCCACTCTTTGATCTAGCTTTATCGCTGCCCTTAAGCACATTTGAAGCATGTTTAAATCAGAGGTCATATTGGTTTTAATCTTCCACCGTTGCGGGTGGAGTTTTTCTTTGGTCTTCCGCCATTTCGGATCAAATTTACTTCCAACTTCTGACCTTTTGGTTTTTTCACGTCGGATGCTTTTTGATTCCGCATCGGAAGTGCTTATGTTCTTTTCTTCCACCGTTGTGGGTGCTTTCTTGTTTGACTTCGATTTCTTTCCTCCCGTCCCGATCGGAAGCTTTTGGGGTTTATCATGCTTGTTCCTTCCGCCATTGCGGACGAAAGTACCTTTTCTTCTTCTGATTGGAAAACCATTCGACGTCTGATCTTTTAATCGCTACCCGATGTATAACCCGAGCGGAAGCTTTTACGAATTTTTCTTCCGCTGTTGCGGATGGATTTAAGCTTTCATCTCCTGATTCGAAAGCCTTCCGACGTCGGACCTTATGGTTCTTCTCTTACCATGCGTGTCTCCGTGGCTGGGTATACTCTTTGACCGTCCATCGTTGCGGAAGGGAGATTACTACCAGCCTCCGATGCAAAAGCTTGTCGATGTCCGACATTTTCTTCTCGCACGTGTGAGCACATATATATATACGGGGACGGTGTATTGTTGTTTCGTTGTTATTTTAATCGCCAAAGCACTGTCATCGTCGAGCTGTTGTTTTCTTGAAGTAGTGAAGGACCCCACTGTCGGCGTACCTACATCCAGGTGGCAATCGTGGAAGCTTGACTGTCATCGACTCACTCATCTCCCTGTTGATTGTGTTGCGTTTGCCAGGTAGGCTCCTTGTCATTTTCCTTTGGAACTGTTAATGGTTTTCTACGGTGGTTTTGTGTCCCCGACCATTTTCTTTGTCCCGCTAGGTTACACACCTATTTAAGTAGATATTTTATCTTCTTTGACCGTGGGAGGGTAGTTTAACCTTCATAGTAGCTTTGATTTTTCCACCACTGTTTGTTTGCTACCTCGCGCATCGGGGTTGAAGCGTTTTGGCGCAGACGGCCGTTACACCGTCTGCGCCAAACCAACCTACATGGTCATGATAGGTAGGAGGAAGGTCCTCCATGGACTACTGTGGGGGTTTTGGGGATGTTTATCCTATGGCGCGTTACCCGTATTTGAAAGCCCTAGCTACACGGTTCCGCGCATCCTCGTCGAGCTTAGTTTCGAACCCATGGCCTGCTAGGGGGAATATGTCTTTTCTATTGGTGTGTAGGCATGGCGCCATTGCAAAAATCTCATAGTTATCACTATTGTTCCCCGCACCTCTTAAGCCCTTAGCCTTTGTTTCTCGCGCCGTCCCGCGCAGTCCATTTGGGCTCGATTGTTTGAAACCCTAGCCGGGTAGAAGGGATATGCCACCGTTTTGGTTTGTTGGCCGGGAATCACTTGGGTAGTAGGAGTGCTTTTTGAAGCGAGATGACAATAATACCTACAGATAGTGGAATGGGTAGTCGGTTTAATGTAATTTTTTCTCCCGCAAACCGCATAAATCCTCGTTGTTTTTAGTCCTTCCAGGCTATTTATCGTTAAAATGTTTGTTATTATAAAACACAGGAGACTCTCACAATCATACTGCTACTTTTAATCATCTCCTTTGTTGATATACACAGACTAAACCACTGAACACTGCACATTGCATTTCAATGGTCCTGCTAGTTAAGGCATTCTAGACTGTACATGCATGCATTTGCTTCACCACTTGCTATCACATTAAACATTGAACACTACACATTGCATATGGATGTAGATCATTTGCTGTCTAGACTATGGTTTTGGAATGGTTTAATGTCATACAGCAATGTTGCATCATGCTAGATATAGATGAAGTCACTAAAACCTTGTGCATTTGGTTGTAATAGCCCGGTTAGTCAGGCCAATTCAGGCTATGCAGGCTCATATCTTAGCTTCATTGACTAGTTGCTGTCATGGTACACATAGGAAGAATAAAATGTTGCACAGTGTCTTGTAAATGTCTGCAACTTAAATTGATTAATGTCACAATGTTATACATGGCAGGAAGAACTCACAATGTCCAAGAGACAAAAGAAGAAGGCCCCAGTGGTAGAAGAAGGGCCAGAAGTAGAAGTTGTAACAAAGAAAGAATATATATATGAGGATACGAAGTGCATTTCAGGCATTGAACCTTAATATCAGTGGGGATATATCTATAGACTAATCACCCAAAGAGAGGTGCCTGATATAGGGCTGGAAGAAGAACCCATCTACGCCAACATCGAAAGATCTGCACTAATGAAGGTCGCCACTAGGCCAGAGCTCTTCCCATGTTTTGAAGTTATAGGATGGATTCTGCCTCGGGCGGATGTCTCAACGATGATCCTTGAAGATGTCAACAAACAGGGATATGCTGCATATAGCCCTAGATATGTAGCCCTAGCTTACCACTTGCCAGAAGCTGAAGTATTTGTGTCTGACGACTGGTTAGATAACGTAAAGATGGATCTTATAGAAACCTTGAAAAGAATGATGTTGACCAAAAAGAATTTTAGAAATAGAGTAACAGGTGAATATGATACAGCTACTCTACGAGTTCCATACAGATTCATAGCTTTAATGCTCAACAGAATCTTTGGAAGAGCTCATGGCAGGCTCTTCAAGCTAGAATGGGTCCCAATCATCTTTCAAGTTGCCACCCAAGGGACGATTTTTAATTGGGCCAGCCTGGTCTCAAATAGACTCTGTGCTTGTCTGGTTGCAGCCCTGGGAGGAGAGGCCAAGAAAAGGTATAAGTTTTACATGAGCTCAATACTTATAGACTTCATATTGTGTCATCAGCCCTTCCTTGGTATCAGATGCATCTGGGACAAGGAAAGAATGCCTATATATGCTGCTTACATTTCCTGATGCCACTATACACACTCATCTTTCTGAAGGAATGTGACTGTATGTCAGAGGGGGCCATGCAAGTGATAGAAGAATACGCAGACTATTACTTGATATAAAATGGCATGTACTTCAGAATGTTTGGTGGCTCAAGAGCCCCTTCCATGCTGCCTAGATATGCAACTGATTATGTTATCCACAAGGAGGCAGTTAGACAGGTGTTCATAGATGGAATAGGCAGTTTTCTGTTTGAACATAAGAAGACTGCGTACCCTCCATTGCCATTTAAGATGGGAAGATGCAGATTCACTAAGGTAAAACAAGCTGAGGAATTCATAGAAGAATTAGCGAAATTCCATTTTGGCAGAGTGCCATTTCATAGGAGTGACTCCCAAGGTAAGGTGGTGGAGCATTGTAAAAAACACAAGGTTCACTTTGAGTATACTCACCATTTTGATAAGGAAGAATCTATCTTCCAAAGTGCCCCTAACATGACAGCTCTAAAAAGAAGGTTCAAACCAAAGATCACCACTAAAGGTGGAAAAGGGGCTGAGCAATTCAAACCTGAGCAAGCCAAAGCTGAAGAAGAGGCCAAGAGGAGACAGGAGAAGGCCTAGAAGCTAGCACAGGAAGCTGCAGAATGGATTCATAGCGAAGAAGAAGAAAAACGAAAAGCTTCCCAAGAAGCAGCTGAGAAAGCTCAAGAAGCAGCGAAAGAGGCAGAAGAAGTAGCTAGGAAAGCAGCTGAAGAAGCAAAGAGAAAGCTCGATGAGGAGCTGAGAAAGCAGGAAGTAGAAAGGCCAAAGATGACAGAGACAGGACAGTCAACTGCGGAAGGGCCGACCCGGGAGGCAAAAAACCCAGAGGTCCAGGACCCACAAGTGCCTGCTACCAACACACTTGTGGTTCCTACGCTCAAGTTAGTTCCTTTTGTCCAGGAAAAGGTAAAGGAAATTCCTGATTTCAACACTGTATATTATGATAAAGCAACGAAGAGGATAATGAAGCGGACCGAAAGAAGGGTTGAAGCAGAAAGCATGCCTGGGAAGATGATAACAGATACATCTGTCATGTTACGAACAGATCAAGATCCTAGGTTCACTCTGAGAGCCGGGGCTGCAATGATCGATGCCTTAGAAGATAATATAAATAGGGTGATGACTGAACTGGAGTCATCTAAGAAATCCTCGGCTTAGCTGAAGGATACCTTGAGGAAAGAAAGAGAGGAAGGAAACAGGTTAAAGCGAAAATTTGAACACTTACAGAGGGAGATGAAGACTGCTGAAGCTGAATTGCAGGCTCTACATGAAGAGAGACAGTCTTAGGAGACTACACAAGAACGCCTTGAGCAAGTGCAAGAAGAATATCAAGAGCTGAAGAAGGAGAAGGATCAGTTGCTGGGAAAGGTGGAAGAACTAGAAGAGCAGCAAAAGATCCTCTTGTAGGCCAATGATGTGCACACCCAAGAGCTAAAAAAGAAACATCAAGAGAAGCTTGCCTCTCTGACTGCTGATCTGGAGGCAACAAAGGAATAGCAAGTCAATCTCCAGCCATGTAAAGAACATATCCTGGCTCAGAAGGCTAAAATACTATAGCTGCAGACTGCTCTGGAGGAAGAAAGATGCAAAGTCCTTCAGATTGATAGCCGATTAGAGGAGATCATGGAAACCTCCTCCTACTTCGTGGACAGATCCCAGGATGTTCTTGAAATCTTGAATGCCAGAATGGAAAGGATGGAAAATAATGCAGAGACTCCAGTAGAGCTACCAGCCAAAGACCATCAAGCCCTCAAAAGAGATCATGACCTAGTAGAGTTCGCTGTCAGCACCACAGAAGACTTCAAGAAGGATGTCAAAAGGACGCAGGGAGCATGCTTAGAATAATTCAGAAGGCTCCTTAATACATACAACCGGTGTCAGACAGAAGCTAAACATAATCTTGATGAGTTCCTAGACCATGAAACATTTATAGAAATATTGCAGACTAGATATCAGGATGCAGAGGCCAGAACGCAACAGATCAAGGCCATTGATGACCTAGTTTTGAAGAATGAAGTAGGCCACCCAGCTGTTAGTGTGCAATTTTTGGAAGACCAGCTTTGTTTGAGCGCAGCGAGGATAGAGGCCATAAGGAACCAAGTTGCAAAATTTGAAATCAACATTCAGTTCTTGGAACCCTGTGCCTTTGAAGGTATTGCTGCTGAAGCGCCAGCATGGAGAAAGTTTTTAGATACCCAGGAGGGACCCTCCTCATGAGGGATTAAGCCTCTTTTCTATTTTTGTATAAATTTTTTAAGGACATTTGAAAAGTGAAGCGTTGGGAAAACAAAAGGTTGGGAATCCCAAAGGTCACTTTGGGCAGCCCAACCATTTTACCTTTTTGTATAAAGATAGGAAGCGTAGAAGGAAAAGGGACTTTTTTCCCCAGTTAGACTGGAAAGGTTATTGTAAGAAGAACTAATTCTCTTTGGAATAAAGTATTTGGTTTGCCTATTGAAGAAAGTTTGGTGGGATTTCCAAATGTTACGCTATGGACTACTGAAAGATGAACTAATTTGTTTTCCAGTTCGTTCTTTCATCGTGAGATCGTTCTAACTCTATGACCTATGTCTTTGTTGAATGATCTCTGATGTATTTTATGGAATTGATCACTAGGAGTAATGTATGCTGTGTTTTATAACAATTAGCTAACTGATTGTTAGAATATCTTCCCTAGTTCATGTGTTTTAAATATGAATATCAGCTATCTGTAATTCTGTTATAATGCATGAATAATACACCATTAGAGGAATTTTGGGGTCTAAAATGGGCCTCCTAAGGAAAATAATAAAATAATAGTTAAAATAATAAAATAATATTGATTAATTTTGGAGGAAGAAAGAAAAAAACTACTTTTTGTGTTCGTATTTTCGACATATCTCCTTGTGTTTTTACTCAAATTTCGATCGGAAGAGCTCATTAGATGCGGAATTTGATTCCGCATCCAATGAGTACCCACACTGCATACTTTTGACGGACCCCGCTACCCCAAAAACAAGAAATACCTGAAAAAACGTGATGATGACATCAAAAGTATGCAGTGTGGGTACTTGTTGGATGTGGAATCAAATTCCGCATCCAACGAGCTCTCTCGATCAAAATTTGAGTAAAAACACAATGAGATATGTCGAAAATACGAACAAAAAAAGTAGTTTTTTTTAATGACAAATATGTCAATTCAACCATTATGGTTGACTTATTTTATTGAATTTCTATTGGTTCTTGAATTCCAACTCACAAAAACTTATTTTGGCACGTTTTCTTATAAGGCCCATTTTAGACCCCAAATTTCCTCTAATGCATTACTCATAATTAAATTACTTTTGGCTCCCCGGGGGTAGGTGGTTAGATAGATAGATAGTTAGTTTATTTCATAGTTGCACAGGTGATTCTGATGCTTGCGGGCCTAAGATGAGAGGTAAAAACCTGCGCATCACATTGTGACTGCTCCCTGCATCCTTCACCACCCTTCATTTAGTTAGGCACTTTCATTTCGCATTTTAAGTCAAAATACAAAAACTCGGTGGACAGGGCCACAACCGGTAAAACCCTTGTTTTGTTACATTGACCTACGGTAGCCGGACCGTAAACCAGACGGATTCCCTATACCAAACAGTCAGCGGGATAGTTGGGAACATTGACTGGGGAGAATCCCTTTCTATTGTTGCCTGTAAATTTCCAGGCCTCAACAGATCCTTTTCTTCTCCTTATCATAGAAAATAGTACTGAAGTTAGAGACCTCTTCCCCTTCCTTAGGCATGAAAGGGATCAGATTCATTCCAGAAAATGAAGCTTTCCCTATTGTGCTGCTAGAAGATGCAGCAGGCTCCTAGGGATCAGGATTAGATTGTCTGTGTCCTGGATCTATGTGATCCTGTCCCCCCTATGTATCTATCTACTCAGTAGTCTATTGGTCTATTTGAGATCCTGTTAATCTCAGACCTTCACTTTCTTCTTGTCTTTTCTTAGTCTCTGCTTCTTCATTTCTCTTTCTCTCTTCCTCTTCCTTCCTTGCTGCTTCCTCTGCAGCTCTCTTTCTTTATTCTTCTTTATTCTTCAGCCAACTCTCTGCCTCTTGTGATAGCCTTCTAGCATCTTCTTCTGTCCTTTTGGACTCTTCTTCTTCCACTGTCTTAGTCTTCTGTGAAGTTTTTCCCTTTCCACCAACAGTAGCTATTTTCTACTTGAACCTATTTTTTAGGGAGGTCATGTTCTTTTCACTTCTGAATGTTTCCTCATCCTTGTCCCAAAAGTTGATATATTCAAAATGAATGCTTGCCTCCTTGCTGTGATATGACACCTTATGTCAGGAGTCATTCCTGTGAAAGTTCATTTCACCAAAATGGAAATGCTCTAGCTCCTAAACAAACTCTGCAGTCTGTTTTACCTTTGAAAACTTATAATTTCCAAGCCAAAAAGGTATTGCAGGATAGGTTTCCTTCTTATGTTCGAAAAGAAAATTTCCTACACCATCAATATAAACCTATCTAACTGCCTCTTTGTGCAGTACATAATCAGTGTCATACTCATGGACTAGAGAAGGTGCTCTGGAACCCCCATACATTCTTATGTATAATCCTTCCTCAGTCAAATAATAGTCTCCATATTCCTCGATGACCTTGAATGCTTCTGTTATCTCCCAAAATAAATTTATTTTCATTAAGTTCACACAAAATAATTCATTTCGATAGTATGAAGGGTTTAACGCATGCAATGAGGGATATGAATGTCACTAACAGTTTTGAAAGCCTCTATTTTTTATGCAAATTTCACAAAGTTGTAGCTTCGGGGGCTTGGGCGAGGATCAGAACATCTCATTAGCCACCAAAATATGGAAGATAAATAATAGGTGGAAGACCCCTTCAATGGTAAGGCGTATTGCTAAACTTTCTATTGCCATCGGAACATTCTTAAGTAGTGAGCGGAGAAGATAGTGGCTAAAAGTTTCACCACTGTGGAGAAGATAGTGGCTAAAAGTTCCGCCACTGTGAAGAATAGAGGGATTAAAAGCTCTGATGGTAAGAAGTTTTGAGTTTCGATCACCAACATTGTGGAGTCTTAGTTCACTGCAGAGCCGCAATGATGGAAGAAAGACAGACTACAGGTTCCACGAGCAGATGAAAACTTCGGCGTTGAAACTTGAAAGCACTAATTGTCAGTGAGTTAGTCCACTAAAGACCAAAAAGGGCGGAATATATACACAGTATGGGGTCCACGAGCAGATGAAAAGTTTGGTGTTAGAACTCATAATCACTAGCCATTTGCAAGATAGTTCAAGGGGGAGCCGCAACAACAGAAGAAAACTAGACTACGGCTTCCGCTAAATGAAAAATCTTCTAATAGCGTGACAATAGAAGATCATCGACGATCGGAAGACATATAGACTACGGATCGACGAGTTCACAACGAAGCTCCTCCGTAGTGTTGGTGACACAGAGGACTAAAGCTCTGATTCCAACATCATCAATCAACTTTTGGAAGTGGTAAATTTAGTTTGTTCCACCTCCGAAACAATGGCAGCACTCTGGTATAGGGAATTGATGTGCTAGAAGACAAAACTTCTGATCAGCAACCATGGCGGTAAGGTAGAGAATATGGCGGATTAAACATTGAGACTTGGAGCACCAAAACTGTGGAAACACTGAGATTTGGACCACTGAAACAGTAGTAGTGTTAAGAATTGGAGCACCGATGAGCTAAAATAAAAATCCCCTGATCGACGACTACGGCGACAATACAGAAAATCCAGCGGATTAAACAAGAAAAAACACTTCAATTAAATGCCGATACACTGGTTGTTGGAAGCAATTTCATACTGAACCAGTAGTGGGGATGATCAGTGACCACTTCAATCATCAAAAGACCTCTCAGTGAACTAGATATTCACAGTAGATAAACAAATAGTTAGCAAGGGTTTGAAGCCCTAATTTGGAAAAACTACCACTTTCAATTATTTTTTGGTGTAAACAGATCAAATTTTCAGGATCTGTAATTTTTGCAAAAGGATATAAAGCCCATGATTAATTTATTAATAAAGGTTCAAATTTGGGGATTTATGAGCCAATAATACTTTCAAGCTTCTCATTTTACTTGTTCATGGTATAATCTATTTTGTTGTGATCTGTTCAGCCATCATCTCTTTCTTTACTGCGTTTATGCCTGAATGTGCATTTAGGTCAATTTTAGATTTATTAAAAAGCCGATAGTTGTCATCCTATCAGTATATTAGTGATATTTGATTTATAGATACCCTCCTCAGTAGGATTCAACCATTTATATGCATGTGTTATGTGTATAATTCTACCAGCTCGGCGAGTTCTCCATCCCTGCACCTTATAGTTGAATTTATGAGCAAATTGCAACTAAAAGCCTTGTAAATGAGTGAGTCTTATGCATGCCTTGAGAGTGGAAAGGTTACATAGGTCGACTGAATTGACCCATATTTGAAAAACCTAAAAATAGTTTAAGTTACCAGGTGTCCTTGAGCTACAACCTAGAGGAGTTTCCTAGAGTGATAACAAAGTGGCGCGATTGCCAAGGAGAGGAGATTGAAGCTCAGCTTCCCTGGGAAACGACATAGATCCCTGCTTTGATGATAGATAAAGCTTGGACATTATTATGGTTGTAATCATCTATATAGAGACTCCATTGATATAAGGTGGCTTCAAGAAGACCAAGTACCAGAGCAAACCAGAAGGGGCCACCAGCAACACCCGTTTCAGATCTAAAAGATATCTTGAGGAAATCTAGGGCTTTACTTAGACAGACCAGCAGTGCTGCACAAAATGCTACATCAGGTATTTCAAAAAATCTTTTTGCTATTATTTCTTTTGCTGAAACTCTTAATTCCCAGAAAATTTTAGATACATCCGAAAAATATAGGGCTTGGGCATCTTCAAGCACTGTTTCTTGTGAAGATCCAATCCCTAGTGACCCCACTGGGATAAGTATACCACCGCCTTCTTAGTAAATATTTTCATTAGTGTTGCCTTCCACATCCCTGCCCATACCCATTTCTAATATGGCTACCCCTCAATTGACCAAGAGGGAAAGGATCCTGGTAGCTAGGTATGCACCCCTAATTTTTCCAAATCATCTCGCATCCATGCCTACTGGGGATTACCTCAAGTATATGCCTAAGTTTATCAGGGAAGGGGATTTCATTGCTGAAGAACATCTAGAGGCTTTTTATAGCTATGCTGAAAATATAAATATAGAACATGAAGATGTATGGACCAGAGTTTTTGTGCAAATCCTAGATCGTCAGGCTAGGAAGTGGTTTAAAGTACTGTCTGCTGGGTCGGTGGTAGGCATAGAGGCCCTAGATGATGTTTTCCTAAAGCATTGGGGAGAGAGGAGAGACCACCTCTACTATATCACATAATTCAGCAACCTGAAAAGAGAAAATGGCGAGTCTGTCTCCAACTTTACCAAGAGATTCAACAACATGTACAACAAGATCCCCACTCGGATTAAGCCCACCGATACCTCAGCTTTGATAACTTATGCAAATTCCTTTGACTCTGACTTCTACCTACTTCTCAATGAAAGGAGGTCTACCTCCTTATCACTCATGCAGGATGCTGCCCTGGAGGTAGAGTCAAACATTCTGGCATCTCAGAAGGTCAAAGGGAAGGTAGACATGAGGAAGCAGCCAATAGACTATAGTGGGGATTCGGCATCAGAGAACAAGATTGAAAAAATGACCAAACTTGTAGATAACCTGACTATTGAAATGTCTAAATTGAAAGACCAAGGACATCTGTCGGCAAGGGGTAAGGGGCCAAGTGACTTCACTCCTCGAAACCCAAATTTTTTTCCTTATAGAAGAGGAAACCCCCCAGTTCAAATTATCAGAAGAGAGAGAAATCAAGGGGAAGATCAAAGGATAAGAGCTCCATTTCAAAATGTTGTATTAGAAGAAGAGCTAGAGTTTATTGAAGAAGAAGGAGAAGTTGAAGATAATATCCATTGCATGGAGGATGAGGTGGAATACTCACAACTACATTTCGACCAAAAATCCAACAGCCGTATTGTCGGATTTTCGACACTTCCCTGTCGCATGTACGACACTATGATTTTTTTTAAGCGTCGGTGGATTTTCGTCGGTTATCTGACATCTTTCCAATCCGTCGGTTAAGCGATAGCTCAGTTTACCGTCGGTTATCCGACATCTAATTCATATTAAACTTTAAACACGTGTCGCTTAAATGACGATAATGAAAACGTAAGCGTCGGTGGAGAAATTAAAAAAAAAAACTACACTTACAGGCTATCGCTTCTACAGCATGGCCGTCGGTTCACCAAAGAAACCCATCTATTAACCGACGGATTATGAAAAATTAAACGTCGGTTAAGCGACGGTATTGAATTTTTTTTTTTTAAAATCACCTACAAGTCGTTGCTTAACTGACGGCTATAAGTGTTTTTTTTTTTTAAAATCACCTACAGGCCGTCGCTTAACCGACGGCTATAAGTGTTTTAAAAAAAAAAAATCACCTACAGGCCGTCGCTTAATCCCACCATCATTTTGAGGCCTATGTATTTGTCAAGTCTCTTACATATTTCTCCATACGATAGTCTAACCATATAAAATGACAAATAACATAAACATTGATAGGAAATATTAAATATCATAATATTTATGCAATGCTAATTTATGTAAATTATACCAAATGACAAATGACATAAACATTAATAAAGATGTTAAATATCATAATATTGTAAATTAATTTAAATTATACCAAAGAATTGATACTTTTGTTAATGTGTTAATTAAGTTAAGTAAATTAGTCATGCAATTTTTTTAATAAAAAAATTACTAAATATATATAAAACACTTTTTTTTTATATAACTTGCGAACATTATTCACTTCTTTTACATAACTTATGAACATTATTGATAATACATCTCTCAAGTCTCCTAGATATTTCTCCGTAGCATAGTCTAACCATAGGTGTTTCGTGATGAAAGTCTCCTGCATATTTCTTCGTAGCATAGTCTAACCATAGGTGTTTCGTGATGAAAGTGCTTTTGAAATTATTGAATTTTTGAAAATATTGAATTTATTACCAGCTATATGGTTTGCATGTAGCTGAATGTAATAAACAGTTCCTATTTATTATGATATTGCTTATATATGATGTTACAATATATATAAGCAGATAATAAGATCAGTAAACATTTCATGTTATTATTTAATATTTACATAACTATTTAGAATTTCACATTAAATTGAGCTTGTGCAAATTCTATGGAAGATTATACACAGGTGGATGAATATGTTATACCAACAATAACCTCATACTAAAGTTTTTCAGTTACCAAGACTGTAAATGCCGGTCTCCGTGAACTGCAAAATATTATTTTGGCGGATGAATAGGATCAGGCAGTTTGTCTTATCTATCAGGGTCTTAAAGCAAAAGAGAGAATGGATCTCAAATAAGAACCCGAATTAATATACACTCAGTGCAACCTGTCCACTCTTATTCTGATTCGATGCAAAGAATATTTCATTTCAATCTGATGCAAAGAATTAATGATAAGATGGATGCAAGAATATACCTGAAACAAAGAAATATCGGTGTCAATGTGGAAGTATATAAAATATGGTCATACCACCCATTCCTTTCACAAAAACCAAAATGCTTAACTCGATGGAAAGCCTAAATAATGGAGATTAATTGCAAAAATCTTTTAATATAGCACGAACGGCCTGAATGGTTGGTCAATAAGGGGTGGTGATATTCCCCCAAGAGTGTGGTATGTTTCATCCCGTGAAATAGCAGAGCCATTGTGACCATTTCCAAGCCAAGTGTGGCATTAACCAGTATGACACATCATCCCATCTTTTGATAGGTGGTGGATGCTTGACTCTAAGTTTAGGCAAGAATCTTGTGATACTTAACAAACATGGCCTTTTCTACAGTTCTGAACCCATAAAAGAGACTTATGTTATTCACAACTAAATCAAAACTTGTATTTATCAAAGTAAGGAAAATAATATTACCATTCATTGGAACTCAATCAACACAAAAACTGAATCTCAATTGCATTTGGTCATTCCTTGAACAAGAAGAATCCAATCCCGTTTTAGGGTGGGCACAGATCAGCCATACACAAGACACTAAAGCACTTGTTACGCTGTGATTGTTGAAGACTATTCTGAATCTGACTCAATTTATTTTTTGTTGAGTTTTCCATTTCTTTGATAAATTTCCTCAAATGTTGGAAGTACTCAGGGTAAAGTTCTAGGTTGTAGTGTCCACCTCCATTGACCCACAAAGGTTCATACGGTTCTGTAGATAGCTTGTATATATCCTTTCCATGGGACATATCAACTATATCATCTTCCGTTATTTGGTGAGAAGACTAATACATTATCAAACACCTCATAAAATTCAGAAACTAATATTGTAAGAACTGTTCCCCAAACATACTGCCAAACAAATACAGATGGATACATTATATAAAATAGATTAATAAAAATTAAAAGACACTGAAATAAGTGCACATGCCAATCACATATCATGATGCAAAGTTTTCAATTTTTAACAGAAAATGTCAGTTTCAAAACTATAGTATGCATCAACAAAGAGTGATACTGCACAAGCTTTGCATATTCCCAAACTTGATAAATGATTAACCATTATGTAAATAATGTTCCTCACAATTATTAATGTTAAGTTCCAACATGCAGAGTTGATTATGAACCTCATTTCATTGCTTGTTGTAAAACACAATAGTTTTAAAAAACTGTGCAACTAAAACAAAATATCACTAAAGATGGCACTGTCCTAGACCTTCCGTTGCCAAAATTATGCCTTCTGCTCCTTTAAAAATATACGTTTGCATAAGTGAATTTGCAAGAGAAAAGTTAGTATGCATAGTAGATGCAATGAAGCTCAGACAATTCTCAACTTCCTAACCGTAAAAACATGTACACAGAATACCCAACTTTTCTGACTCTAGCACAATAGTTAAAAGTAAAGCCAAGTTACTAGACATATATCGACTTAGAAATTTGCATTTTTCCAGCTATTCCCCATAACTTCATGTCACAAAAACAAATGCCATGTCTTATAACGAAAATAGAAAGGAATATCTAGAAAATAAAAACCATCCTGAAACAATTTCACCATCCAGCATAAAGCCCGTGTCTATAGTTCTTAGGTGTGAATAAAATATATTATTGCATTTCTGTATATATCTAAGTTATCAATGAAAACAATCCAAACTGGCAAAGTTAAAAGACAATCCACAACCCAATAACAAATTGAGCATTTTGAGAAGAATAAAGTTCAAACTATTAAACCACAAAAAATGCAAAAGCAAAATTGCAAAGTGTTGTTTACCTGTGGAAAATTTCAAGCACATGTTGTCAATAACCCAGTGGGCCAGTTTATACAAAAACACCCAAAGACCATCACAAATCCTCTCTAGGGGTTTGAAAGTTATACATAACACCCAATTAAAATTGTTATAATAAATGGATTCATTTTCATCTATTTCTCTCAATGGAGCACAGTGCAAGCATTGCAAAAATTTGTTATTCATAGTTACATTTTCCTTATTCTTTGTAATTTGACAGGAGTTAGTCCATACTATGCCCTTAAATATCTACTCCAAGTTCTATCCTTTAATGATTCTCAAACACCCATGATGTTGAATTTTCTCAAACCATGGTAAACATAGTCAGCAATCTAAAAGAGCTCCTACAGGAAACTAAACAACGAAAAACATAAGGCTACTCAAAACTGCACTCTGCAATTAATGCTCGAAACTATGATCACATACTGTAGAAAATATATAACAGAAACACATCAAATTGATTGCTCAAAACCTGTTATTGCTCAATAATATTGAGGTCCGAGGATGGCACTTAGGAATTCGATCTCTCTCAATAATATAAATACCTCTCCATCAGAAGGTACGTGTCATTGATGATTCACCCAACATGCATAAATTGACAAACATTTTCAATCAATGCACATCAAAGAAAGAAAGGAAAATTTTCAATCAATGCACATAAAAAAAGCAAGGAAAAACACCATCAGTGTGTCACTACAGATTGAACAATTGGATGAGTTATGTGATTGAGGCCTACACATGTGACAACATATGTCGGATCGACTACTTTCATAGCTAGGGGCTTCTTCACTTCGATATCCAAGGGAAGAATGTTTGTGTGAAGCTTGCAAAATTTGGCTCCACCAAGAGGCCCTACAATTGAGGTGGACCCTTGGTAGATGGGCTCTACATGTGGTTAACCAAGTGGAGTTGTGGCATTCTTTTGCTAAGAATAATGTTTACCCTGATTAGCCAAAGAGCCCAAAATAGTGTAATGCTCAGATGAACTCTTTACCCAAATTTTAAAACAAGCTTCAATAGAAATCTATTGATTGATGGAGATACATTTCGAAGGAAAGAAATTGAGTAATGAGATCAAGCACCTTGAGTTTGAAAAACATGAGTGCTCTTCAAAAGTAGACAGGGTACTTGAGAAGCACAAGTGGATTCTAAAGAGATGATTATTTTGAAAGAAAGGGGGGAACTGACTATGCTTTTCCAAATTGTCAATAATTTTGAGAGATTACAAAGCCCAACAATCAAATCTAGAAAAGAGGGTCAATATGAAGGTGATGAAAATGTTTGAAAAAGTAGAGGTTCTTTGAGACAACCTCCCCATTGAGCATAAAGACGGATATTTGAATCACCAATAACCACGTTCTTTATGGCTCCTTGAGATTTGATTATATTCAGCCTTTGAATTAGAGCTGCCAATTCAGCCTGAAAATTTATCATAATCCTTTGCAGACTTAGAATATAAATTTAACATAATTCTAAATGGAACTAGATTGGGGAATGAGAATCAAGCTGTTGTTGTTTGGAGATCCAATGTGGATTTCTTCTTTCGGTTTCTCATCATATGACATGGGCATACATAAGTTTTCAAATCTACAGAGATGCCATAGTAGTTCATTGACTGTGGGCATTGTCTAGTTGTAATACTGATTCTAGAGTAAATCAAATTCTCTATGGCATTGAAATCTCAGTATTTTACCTATAAAAAATCACAAAACAACAACTTGCAAAACTAGGGGGAGTTATTGCACTGTAACACGAAGCACCTATCATAATGAAGTTTTACATGATAGTTTGAAGCTCAATTTCCATTATTAAGATAAAACCACCTGGTATTGTGATTCAAACACTAGATACATCTTTCAAATACACATACATTTATTTGGATCTTCACCAAAAGATCAAACGAAATTTTCAGCACTATTATTATTAGTTGGGTCATGGTTTAGCCATAAATAAATGGAAATTTATCACAATTAATCCAGGTTTGATCCTCAACCCATTTCTTAGTATGGGGTTGAATCAAGTATCTAGATTCTGGACTATGACCCAAACTCAATTCTAAAATATACTAGAAATGAACTTGCATTGAACAATGGAAGAATCCAATTGTAGCGGTAGAATTTGACAACAATTAAATAATCTCATTTCTTGCAGCCTCATATTGACCTTGGCACTTGAAGGAGTTTGACACCTCTCACGAATATAATATCTCTCTATGGGAAGGCACATTATTGATGGGGAAGAATGTTGGTGTGAAGCTTGCTAAATGTGGCTCTGGCAAGAGGGTTTTAATCAGAAGGGTTAGGAGTCCCTACAACTGAGGAAACCCTTAATGGTTCTTGAGGTGGTGAACCAAGTGGATTTGGGGCTTCATATATTTATATACCCTTAATGAATGGTTCTTGAGGTGGTGAACCAAGTGGAGTTGTGGCTTGCTTCTGATATTTATATTATGAATTTATATAGCAGGAGGGCACTGCTATATGTACTATTGTTTGAGTTATCGGCTAAATATGACATTTAATTTCCTCCAGCGAGTAGCTTGCAGCTTTTGAGAAAATAAAATGCTATCATCTTAAGTCTCAAGGCCTTTTTTGCATCTAATAGGAACTCAAATTTTGCCAATCACTTTTGGATGGCTTCATTTCAGGAATCTGTACATGATTGAACAAAATCCATTCTCATGATAGAGACATTTTAGGAGCTCCCCATGCCATAAAGATGATAGAGACATATAAAGGAGCTACAGCCCCTCTTGTTCTAATTACTGACCAAATGGATCTTTAGACTAACAATGACACAAGAAGTTTATTTTCTCATTGATGTAATGATAGCTTATAGCATGTAGAAGGACAACAACTCCTCCCATTTTATAATATAAGTATGAGGCTTTTGAATACACAAACTATTTTTGATACTAAGTCATAGAAATGTATCAAAAATATAAAAGTTTCAATTAAAACTACCCCTTAAAAGACCTTGCAACAAAGAAAGCAAAACAACAATAGCACTTAGTTGCAGAATTTTTCTTTCTGATATTGATAGGGCTGTGGTAAAAGTAATCACTTTTTGCATTCTTATTTTCTCCATTTCATTAGTACCTCGAATATTCTTAGTTCTCTCTTTCATAGATCTTACATAGCAACTTATCACTATACGGCCTAAATTCTCAGTATCATTATAGATCTTATTTCCCCACAAAAAAATAATCCATGGCCTATAATATTTTGTGATAACTCAATCTTTATGTGGAATGAGAAGTAGGTGCTCTTACAATGTGCTGAGAATATTAGGATGTACATTATACTCCCTTGAAAATACAAACGGAATGATCCCTTGGGGTAGTGCAACCTGCACCAAAAGAAGAGATTGAAAAACAGAACTGTTAGTAAAACTTCTAGCTGTCAACAAAATAAGGTTATCTCAACCACTCAAAAGAGATGTTGTCACAATTGTCAACAATGAAACTAATCATAATATGATTCTGGCATGCGATCACATTAAGACCTCCTATGTAACCATTGCCACACAACAACTCATGGTTTTGGGTCTTTCAATTTGAATCTCTGGCTAACATGTCTCTACCATGTGACTATAGTTTAGAGACGCTAACAGAGAATGTAAGCATTGTTCTAACATGACTCTTAACTGGTTTGGTAAGGAATATGGTGTATATGCACATAATTATAAACCTTCTCCAACAGGAAATGCATATATGTTGTGTGCTACTGGAGCTTTCTTGAGCTCCAAACAATAGTGAAAAGGAACAAGTAGACTCAAATGTCCCAAAGAGAAGAAAAAAATCACACACTATCTAGTACACATGGGACACAGCTGTAGTTACATCTACATATTATATTTTGCTAGCAAGTGCATTTCAAAGAAAATTCTCAACAAAATTCTTTTGACATAAGTTTCAGCACTTTGAAATGAGAAAAAAGAAAGAAAACAGAGGCATTATTGAAGAAAACATAGGCATTATCGAATGAAAAATAGAAGATCTCACCTGCACAATTGCAATATGCAAAATGCGGCCTTGAAGATCAACTGCAATTGAAGAAACTTATTTTGGCGCTTAATATCTTGGAAATGACATATAGAAAAGAAACATATGTATTTTACATCAAAGGTATGATTAGAAGTTTCTTATAAATTGCTTCTGAAATTCAAAATGGTTGATCGCCAACCTGCCAACTCCAATATAATGAAGGCTTGAAATTGCAACCCACAATTACCTTTTCTTCATCCAACGTTGAATAGCATGCATCTATGAGTGCATCAGGTGAAGCTCTAGCCTAGGAAGATATTTGGCACCCTTAAATATTGGAACAAAATAAAACATAACCCCTATTATGCTACAATTAAGGATATTTGGTGCCCTTAAAGATTGGAGCAAAATAAAACAAAACCCCTATTATGCTACAATCAAAGTGTGATAAAGATATATAGAGACTCATCAATACTACATGAGAGACCTGTTACAGAGTAAAGAAACTGAATTGATCTATTATGCCCCCACAAGCCCAAATAATAGATAAAATGCTTCAGTAAAGAGAAGAAAATGTAAACTTCAGAAATATGGTTGGTACAACAAAAACATAGAATGATCATTAAATGGTAAAATTGGGGCATGTGTGGGTCATAACAGCTAAGAGTTCGTTATATGCTTTTCATCAGTCTGATTTTTTGTCTTCATTGTGCAATTTTAGGGAATGATAGAAAACCATGTTCTTCTTTTCACTATTCTTTCTGTCATGTTTCTAACATTGTTTTCATCATCTTGCTAAATATGAAGATATATCATTTTTTCTTCACAATAGCCAAAGTTCCAAACATTTTGATACCTTTAGAAATGTAGACCCAACACAAAGGATCATTCACTAGTAGCTATGTTGGTTGCAAGTTTTCAGAATATTTAGTGTCAACTATATCCAGATAGGTTTCGGATCATATTCTACGTGGATATGTATTTGAACATAAAGGAAACTTTATCTTAGAACAAGCATACCAAGGAGATGTGGGAGGTCCTTCTAAAAGTGGCATTACAAGAAAAATTATTCAAAGTCAGACAAGTTTGGTCATTGACTTCATTTGTAAAGGCGACATTACAAGAAAAGTTCTTCGAAGTCAGACAAGTTTGGTCATTGACCTCATTTGTAAAGGTGGCATTACAAGAAAAGTTCTTTAATGTCAAACAAGTTTTGTCATCGACTTCTTGTAAAAGCTTCATTACAAGGAATGTTCTTCAAAGTCAAACAACTTTGGTTATTGAATTCTCCTGAGCATAAATTAAAATTGGGGCAGGTTTCGAAATATTTTATTAACTACAAATGAATCGAATTTTCAGAAGATAAGCCTAGAAAGGACATAAGGAAGCCAGAGGGGAAGACTTTGTGTTGTATGTCAAATTGAGATGTTTATTTTTATTTAGTCATAATAATCAGTGAGGTGTTAGTCATAGTGATCAGTGAGGTATGATGCCACTGATAGCATAGGGAAAATTTAGTTTTTGAGATGAAGTGTTTTAAATCAATTATGGTCATTCTAATGAGTCATGTTCATACACATATTGTTCTTTAAATTCCCCTCTTTCAATGCCACTGATATACATATACTGTTCTTTCAATGCCCCTCTCAAAGTAGACCAATTTTCCAAATAAAGAAAATAGAACAAATATGGAAGTATTATTAATATTGACTATGGTTTGAAAAAAAATCAAGTTACAAATACTATATAACTAGAGTAGACAGTGAAATATTGCAGAATAATAGTGAGCTTAGCATCTACAACCATTTGTGCAGAATATTCATGAGTCCTACCAACTCAACATGCTCACCCATTCGGATGGTTGCTGATGGGAAGTTACAATGACATCACACAGTTAGTAGAGTACATTCCAGAGAATATAAAAGGCCATCTTTGAGTTTGAAATGAGGACACTACAGACCATCTGATGTGAACCTTCTGCATCCTGGGTAATTTCTTTTCTGTGTTTCTTGAAACCCACTACCCAAGCCATAGGTTTGGAAAATTCAAAATATTGTACTACTCTATATCAGAAGTGCATAGCCAATAGCATTTTTGAGCTTGCACAAATCACTAAGACGATATTCAGAACTAGTAAGGAACACCTATGACTAGTTGCATCTTCAAGAAAACAAAGAATGCATCCATGGCCGTTCACTAACAGGAGCTAGAGAATCTGGAATCATAATGCAAAAGTCAATAATTTCACTTTAGCATTAACAATTTTGTCTCTTGATATGAGAATGATAATGATGAGCCAAATTTACCTTTACAACATCATTATCAAAACCATGAGAAATTAGTCAGTTGCGACAATCATAGGATATGGATCATAGATTAATGACTTACAGTCTTTCTTAATATGAGAGTGATAATGATGAGCCAAATTTACCTTTATAGCATCATTATCAAAACCATGAGAAATTAGTCAGTTGCGACAATCATAGGATATGGATCATAGATTAATGCCTTACAGTCTTACAATATGCACATAAACCCAAAAATGATGTATCATAATTATCAAATTCATTGGAATATTGTCAAATGAAAAATAGCATAAAAAAAATACTGCAACCACTAGTCCCAAGCGAGTTCGGATAAAACATAATGGAAAACCTTAAAGAGAACCTTGAAGTAGGTTTGGGTCTGTAAAAGACTAAAATACTAAAATATGCACATTGGTCATGACCTCCTGGTGCCCGAAGTTCAACCCCTACCATCACATGCCCCCTTGGATACATCAAGATGCTGGAATGGCCCATGGGAAAGAAACCAAGTCAAGTTTTCAGCTGAGGTCCATGACATTAGTACAAAATGATTCGATTGATGATGAATTTCATAACCTTACTGAGGATTTTTTAGAAGATAGTTTTGTTTAGTTCAACCAGGATAGCTGTTTAAGGATTCGATTTATTTTCCTGGCTTCTTTTACATTGCAGCCCTTGCAGAAGTATTTTTAGAAGTTGTGACTAATAACATAATAGATTTTCACAGATGGTGCAAAGACATGTGACATTATTTGAATATCCATTTGACATAATTGAGAGACTGTTTTAAGAGATTGAAAGGTGACGGGATGCATGGCCTTTATGGGCCAAATCTGAGCTAGTATATACTCACTGGTATTGTTCAGCCCATAAGCAGTTTGCTACCAGATGTTACCTGCTTGAGGTACTCTTTGGGAACCCATTTCTGGGTATACTACAAGCCATTACATTTCTAGGGATGGTTTCTAAAACCATATTTTTATGAATTGACTTGTCATTTGCCAAATATATTGCAATATGTTTTGAGTTGGTGAAACTCGGGATTCCATCAGTCTATGCTTATTAGAGACACACATTTTCACCATGACTTGTGAGGTCAACAAATGCCATCAGAGAATGTCAAAAATAGTTGCACATCTGGACAAATCCACCTATATCCATTTTTATATGTTACAGAGGCATGCAATTAGTATGTAGAAATACCATAGCGCTCCACCCCCAAACCCACCAAACACAGACTGTGACTACGAATTAATTCATTCTGCCAAGATAGCTTGGCATTTGCATTATTATGAATAGCATAAAGGTCACACCTACATAAACAAATAATATTGATATCATAGATCAAACAAACAACTACACCTTAAGACAAAATACCAACCAAAACCCATCTGCATTTATATTAATGAATCATGTCATCAGTGTACAAAATACCCAGAAGTCCCTGCCACTGCTACATTAGTTTCTAAACCCTAGCATAACTTGTGTTCCCAAAAATATTCAGATTAGAAAAATCCTACTTGTGGGTCGTTTACAGAGCACTACTGCAAAATTCTACTTTTGGGTCATACCTTTGATATTAAATACATATGTTTCTTTGCTAATAGTGTACTTATTACAATCACTACTTTTTTTGGCGCTTTTTCACATAAAACCCAAGAAAATAACTTCTTTCACATGCTCCTTTTCTCAACAATATTTTCACTAGAATAGACTTGATGATTTTATTATGAAATGAGGTGCTTTGGTGGTTTATTTATACCCTCTCTTGGAGGTTTCTTAAAACACATAAGGCCGACCCATACATTTTCAACATGAACTACGAGAAAAATACATCTCTTGGAGGGCTTCATCACTTCTCTAATTTATAAGCACATTTACACACACATTATTAGGGTTTTTTATGCACATAAAAATGGGCTTTGAATCCCAAAAGCATGGATTTTTATGCATAACTTTTCATACAGTTTCTATGACACATGGAGGATGTTTTGCTGCACGTTGTAGATGAATCGACGGAACCACAGAACTCCTCTTAGCCGTTCACCTATAACCTTGGAACCTATCACAAAATCCCTTCATCAATAGAAATCTCTCTAAATCCCTACATCTCTATACAGATCTATACAAGAATATCTATACAGATACTATGATTGGAATCTGATGTTGATGCTATGCTGATGTTGATGCTACTGGCCATTATGAGCAGAGGGCACGGATGATGTGTAGTCTCCAGAGTGAGGTGTACCAATTACCCTAAAAACTTATCCATGCATGACAAGAAAGGAGGTGCCAATTGACAATGATGGTAATAACTCCCGATTCTATGTTCATTTCCAATGCAAATGCCTGTATTTATACAAAGTACATGGCGGTTGGTTTTCACCTTTTGCTCAACCTATTTGGCTTCCTATCTAATCAAATTCCTATTAATTATTTATTTACAATAATCCCGAAGGATTATTCTAACAATCCCCCTCTTAATCCGAAGGGGTGTTCGT
>LPNX010912825.1:284980-330627 GCA_001517045.1 Pseudotsuga menziesii
GTGAATACTGTTATAATTTAGATGACCAAATCTTGCATGCCACAATGAGCTAGATGACATATTACCTTCTCCATGCTAAGAGAGGTAGGCATAGTTATGAAATCTTGCGGATGAACCCTTGAGCTTCAGCAGCTTTCCATCTTCGTATCCAGTCATGATGACTTGGTTCTTAGAGGACTTTCTTATTTCAACGATTCCATCAAATATGTGGATGGAATGGCCTTGCTTTCGAATTTCCACCATGGACAGTAGGCTTCTCTGCAATTCAGGAAGATAGAGAACGTTCTTCAACAAGAAATCAGGGAATCCAGGCATCTTCAGTCGAATGGTGCCCATTCCCTTTGGTTTAATACTTGACTTATCTGCAAAGTAAACTATGCCATCTATTGTTTCATTCAATTCTTCAAAACAGTATTTTCTAAATGTCATGTGTGATGTTGCACCAGTATCAAGAAGACAACAATATTTATAAGATGAAAGAGAAGTCATTTCATTAAATCCAAGATTACAATGTGCAACAATACAATGAGTAGAATCAGAAGATTTACTAGCATATTGATGTTTATTATCATCTTTCTTCTGGTTGTGCTTGTCTTTGATGGAGTCCCATGAAGCCCAACACTGATCTGATGTGTGCCCAGTCTTTCCACAACGCTTGCACTGCAAATCTGATCTTTTGGTGAAGTTATTTCTGCCCCCTCTGCCTCTGAAGTTTCTTCTTCCTCGTCCTCTTTTGTTGCTTTCTCCTTTAGCATGATCTTTGGATTGGTCTTTGGCATGGTTCTTTTCTTTTTGAGCAAAGCAAAGTGATTCTCCAGTAGGCTCAGTTGTCTTCTTACCAAAGGCTTTCTCTCTGTCAGCTATCTTTTCTACCAGGGTGTCAAATGTTAGAGATTTGAACTTGTCACTAGCTTGCAATGACTCAAGATAGTTGGAGTGAGTAGGATACAAATATTTTACAAAAGCTGCAAGAGGAAGATCTGGTTTCATACCAGATGCTTGAATCTTGTGCATGATGGCTTTGATTTCAGAGGCAACTAACATAGGATCATTGTCTTTCACTTCAAGACTGAATAATTTTAACATTAGTTGAATAACTTCCATTTCACTGTGTGAATCATACAGTTCTTTTAATGTTTTTAATGCTTCAAAACATGATTTTGCAGGCAATATGTGCTGGCTCACCTCTTCACTGACAGTGGCAGTGATTACAGCTAAGGATTTCTTGTCTTTTGTTCTCCAAATGGCCTTCTCTTTCTCTGATTCAGGAGGTCCAGGATCTGTGGTTATGGTCTTTCTGGCTGCTGTCTCTATTGTGGTGCCTTCACAATTGCCGTCCCAAAGGTCATTGTAGATGAAGGCAGATTTGATCTTCCTCCACCATTCTGAATAGGTGTCTTTCCCAGTGAGGGTGGCACCGACTATAGATGCTATAGATTGCATTATTACAACTGTCAGTGTAATTTTCAAAGAGAAATAAAAAATTAATAACCTTGCAGGTCTACAGTCTCTGCCAAGGTGAATACAATGCAGGTTTATAGCAAATATATCAGTAGATACAAAATCCAACACTCAACATTTTCACATATTAGTCTGAGATCCGTCTGCAATCTATCAATATCAGTCTTATATCGGTCTGCAATATATTACTATCAGTCATACACAGACTTATATTGGTCTGCAATATCAATCTCAGCCCCAATCCAGACTTTGCAAAAAGAATTAGGGTTTACTTCAACAAAAAAATTGGGTTCACTTCAAAATTCACGCAGCATATATATGATCAGGCACCCGTTTTCAACGCAGGCACTAGTATATTATCAGCATTATATCATTAGACTTCATGCATAACAGAGGTAGAAACTAGGGTTTCTATCGTTCCCAAAGTATTGCAGCACTAATAAAAAAACATTTTACCTCCACGCAGCCTATCAACACTTCAAAGCAGTAATACTAGATGATAAATAAACTTGCTTCTATGTGTTGCAGCTCTCACAACACAGCCAGAAGGCACATCTCTCCACGCATCTCTTCTCCACGCAGCCTCAGTATAGCATACAGCTCAGTCTTTAATGGGTATTCACAAGCAGCATACATCGTATTCTTTAATGGGTGAGCAGCATACAACGTATTGTTTAATGGGTATTCACGAGCAGCATACAGTGTATTGTAAGCCGGATCATTGGAACAAAAGGGTTATTGAATATATATATACTCAAAAGCATATAAACGCACGCAGCATATAGACTCACGAGCTTCTCCAAAACGCAGGAAGCTTTATCAGTCTACAATACTATCTCTTCTCCACGCAGAACAGGCTTGGTCTTCACACAGGTTCAACATACAACGCAGGAGTTATCTCACGCAGTCTCCACGCAGCCTTTAATGCCAACAATATCAGTCTTCACGCAGTACTGAAGACACACAGTACTCCACGATCAGGTCAACTCCTCCACGCAGCAGAATCAAGGGTTCACTTTTGTGGCAGATTGCAATACACAGCGCAACCTCCACGCTGGTAATAACTCCACGCAGGTTGAAAACCATACAGTTACACAGTTACACAACGCAATCTCCATGCGGGTAATAACTTAAGCTTTCACACGGCAGGCACACCCTTCACGATGGCAGTCACTTTATTAGGTAAAAAAAAGATTAGGGTTTATGCAGTCTCTCAATGCATCAATATGCAGTCTCTCAACGCAGTGGTGAGATATCAGTTAAACACAGTCTCAAACTTCAGCACATTCTCCAACAATATGGAATGGCGCAGATCGAAGTCTCTTAGGGTTTATGACAATGGACTGGTAAAACATCTCAATAATGCATGCCCACAGAGAATATGCCAGACTAGCACATTCCAGACTGTGGACAGAAACTTTTGAAACGTCTCCTGGAAAGAAGATGCAGAGGGAATATGCCAGAGCTGAACCGGCAGAGCAAGCAGGAGAATGGCAGGCAGACTGGCAGGCAGGAGTTATGGAGCTTGGCTCTGATACCACATGATGGTAATAACTCCCGATTCTATGTTCATTTCCAATGCAAATGCCTGTATTTATACAAAGTACATGGCGGTTGGGTTTCACCTTCCGCTCAGCCTGTTTGGCTTCCTATCTAATCAAATTCCTATTAATTATTTATTTACAATAATCCCGAAGGATTATTCTAACAGACAAGAATGAGAGATGTGAACCAATGGATGGTGGATGGATAGGCGGACACGTTTTTTAATCCATTAGATACAGATGTTCTGTTTAGTTCATATATGTAAAATCCATATACTACGTTCAATCATTACTCCATCTCGACAGACTACTTGCCTTATTAAGATAATATTAGCTTCCATGGAATTAGTAGTTGCATATTACTTATACATCTTGAGTGTTAATAGATTTGGTTACCACTATTTCTTGGTATGATAGAGCTTACTATAAGAAACTAAACTATTGTATAGAACGTATCACTTACCTAATGTTTGTTATTTTTAACACCTATACTTGGAATACAAGTGGATTACTAGTACAATATCTATTCACGCAGGCTAAGAGCTCCTGGTCACCGGCAAAAGGGTAAAGGAAGGTTTATGGGAAAAGAAGGATAAGGCTTCTCTTCTTACAAAAGGGTAAGGGCCTACGGTGGTGAGACTGTTTAAAGGTTTCTGGTTGATTCTGTTGATGATTTTTTATCCTTATATGAACACATGGAAGATGTGTAAATGAGAGAAGAACCAAATCAAAATAGCTCAATGTCACTTACTGAAGACATTTGTAATGGAATGGTAGTAGACTGAATCTTCTCCAAATCAAAATGGTGGACTGCTCCAAATCGACGAAATGGCGGACTGCTCCAAATTGAAATGGTGAACTGCTCCTTCTACCTACTTTGCTTCTTAAACCCCTACCCAAGCTCTAGCCACCTCTATCCTACCTATTGAAGATGAGGAAAATCCTACCCTAAAAAAGTATCCTCAATTTAGGGATAAAAATTTACCCTCGTCCGGCTCGTTCAAATGATCAGTCCTCAAAATAGAACAAGAACTGGACACACCGAGCCCCCCCCCCCCCTTAGGGATTGCTCAACAACTCCACAGAACGGTCAATGGATGGAACAATAGGGAAAGGAACTTGGGATAGAAATAGGATTGCTAGAGATTTATCAAACTAAGGGGAAAATGGATCTGTACAGTAATATGAATCGGAACAGGAAATGGACAAATCAACCACAGGATCATCAATGGACTCAGAATCTAGGACGATAAGGAAATTATAAGGTTGAAGTCCTCAGAACTATGAAAGCCATCGGAATCGGGCACTGAAGGCAATAATGGTACCTCTCCAATTCTTTAATTATTTTGATATGGGTTGTTCTAGTTATGGAACATTATCCATATATTATATAACCACCATACCTAATACAAACATCGAATACCATATCACGGATATGTGAACAACCGTCATAACTATTGTCCATAATTAGAAATGAATATAAAAAATACGTCTGTGCTAGAATTGAAATAGGTCTGTCAACGTCAATCAACAACCCATACTGAATCAAAATTCAGAGAGTCCACATCATCCAAATGTATCAAAACAACTTGAACAATCCAAGTACAGTCTTCCATTAATCATAGCATACCAATTACTAGAACTAGTCTTCCTTTCTTAAAGATAATTAAACAAAAACAAAAGCAACAAGCAACTACTACCACTGCCATTTTCGCACCAAATTTCTGTCAACACTTGTTATCTTACAGCTGCAAACAATTTGAGTAATCATTTCAACACTCCATGCGCATGGTAGCCTCAAATCCCCCCCCTTCAAACCCCAAAATTCATTACCATTACTTAACAGGAATATTTACCAAACCTTCTACCGCAGGCCAGTCTTTCGTTTAAACTTTAACTTTATGTGTAATGGCATCTGTAAAGGGTGAAAAATGGGTAAACAAGATAGAAAGTGGATTAAGAGGTTTCTAAATGGAACATCCTATGAAATGGGAATGGGAAAAGCCAGTCTCAAATTATCATTTGTTGAATCCAAAGATGCAGCAAATATTGCTTTAAGAGTACAATTATATAAATATGAATTTGCAATGTAAAACTGCCTCACAAACCAACCAAATGCATGTAAAGGATATTGGATTCTCATTTTCTTCTTCTTTCAACGAATGACCATGACAAAATGTGAAGGCCAAGGAAGAAATGTGAATCAATGAAAAGCTATCATGTGCCTTTGTTATGGATATGAGAGAAGGTGTAGACTGGGTCATCTTAATTGCAGGTGCAGGATTTATATTGATAAAAGACTGCAATTTTTTTCTTTCAAAGCTCTTTATACATTTTTCCAACAATTGGGAGCATTGAAAAAAATAAAATAGACGTGATCAAGCAGCAGCAATAGTATGCCAGGCTGCACATAAGGAAAATATGTAACATCATCATAAGGTTAATTATCTGAGACTAAGCAAAAGGTTGAATAACGCTGGAGGTTCAAAACCCAAGACTGTTTGCAATGAACACAAACAATTTTACTGAAACTTAATTGTAATTTTGACCTCCAAGGTTTTAGTCCAGAAGTTTAAGTATAGCCCACAGAGGAAGAGAAACAAAATGGGGTTTCCCTCAAAGACTAATGCCAAATTAATTTTATTAATGGTGTCAACATCATATGGATTCAGTAAGCAAACCCATAAGGATTATCATATGAGCAAGACAATAAATAAAATATATTTAATATATCAAACAAAGATAGAGAGGAAAACCCAGATTGTTTTATCAACGTGTAGAGCCAGACGCAGAGGTATGGAGAGCTTTTGAGTTCAATTTTCAGGATTTAGAGCACAAAACTTCTTAAAGGCCTCATCAACTCACCCATGGGCGAAATACACAGACACATGAAATTATGCAGGGGAAGAAATATGAGTCATTCAACTTTTTTTAAGACCAGAAATGGAAAGGAAGGTAGGTATCAATCCATTCAAACCCTTTAAGAACACAATTATTTACCTCTGCAAGCTTGTAAAAATAGCAAGAGGACTCTTACCTCATCCAATGTGGAGCTTAAAAATATGCAACCATTCTTTGTATTCTCCAACAGTGCATTCTTCTCCTTTAAACATCGACAAATGATGCCCCAATTTAATCCTCAAACCAAGAAGAGGGAATCGAACCAAGACTTTAGAATCAGCAAGCACAAAATGGCATAATTTATACACAGAGGATGAATCCCTTGACCCAAGTTAACCATCAGTCAATCAGCATACTGTTGGTGAGTTTAATGCCCAGAGAGTATGGAAATGGAGATGTCATTGCCACATAACTCCATCTTCAGTACCAAGAAAATCCCTCACCCAACTCGACAAGAACTCCAAGTCTCCAAACCCTCAGTTGCATTTCAAATCGCCCCTCGATCACGAGGCAGTCGCATGAAAAAGTATACATGGTACATTCAATTTTTCAAATTTTCAAACCAAGGAGAATGACAAGAATTAGATTTGTAATTGAGTTGTGGATGTTGATACTTTTGTTGGGATAGATTTTACATGGGTTGAAGATGGGTATTGTGGTAGTTTTCTCTCTAGTGTATTTAAATATTTAGTTATGAAGGTACTCAAAAGGATTTGTAACATGGACTTTGGTGGGTATATTGTCATATTTAATATTAAACCCCCATTATTTATAAGATTAAGTATTGGATTTATTAATAGAAAGTGGAGGGACATTCATGTTCAAGGATCCATGGTGAAACAACCTTGACTAGGTTATGTCCTACAATTTTGGGAACATCAAGTATGTGTTAAAGAACAACTTCCTCAGAGGTCATGATTTGTACACAAAGTATCACAATATTTTGAGTGGTGGGATCTTCAACTCAAATTTTGAACAATGGAGGGTACAAAGGAATATCGTTGATGGTCACTTCAACTCATAGAGATTTTGTTAATTCATGGTAGTGTATTGACATTATGTATCAATATGAGGCTTATATATCCATGTCTATAGAAATATGTGACAATAAAAAATCTATCCATCTAAAATAAAAATAATCTGTCATTTGTATATTGTATACATCAAAAAATGAGTTGTTTCTCTTTGTGTATTATTTACATTGAAAATTCTCTTTTTTACTGTGTACATTGAAAATGGGTGGTTTCTCTTTTGTATTGTGTATATTGCAAATTAGGTGACATCTAATTTTTTGTTAGTTAGGTTTTTATTGATGGTATTAAGATTGTGTATGATCTTTCATCCTTGTCGCAATTAAATCTAGCTTTTTTGAATTCTGTTTGGCCTAGTTGGACCTAGTTGGTTGTCAACTTTGGCATAAGGATTACAAAGAAGATTTCAATAGATACCCACTAAACTAATGGGTAGGAAATGAACCTAAGCGTCAGATATGCGACGACGCTTTCCATGTTAAATAGTTGACCAATTAAAGGCGACGTCAATTAACCGACAGTTATGAGAATAGTCGTCACTTCACCGACGCTTGTGGCCACATTTACAAAAAAAAATGTATCCTTGTGATATTTGGTAAGTTTAAAAAGAGAAATCCACGCGTCATCGGATTTTTCCGTCAGATTTTGGATCGAAATGTAGTAGTGACTCTTTTCTGACACAAGAATAATATGAAGAAGCCCTGATCAATGAGAAGATCACTGAAGAGGATGTCTATCAGGATGATGCTCAGGGAGGTTACCAACTGAGGTCTAAATTGGTTTCTCCCCTTAAGAAGAATGGTGTACTTGTCAAGCTGCCTGCTGCACCAGCTAGAAAGGTTGTTGTTTTAGAAAAGAAAGTGGTTGTCCCATCCAAAGCATTGCATAAACTAGCACCTTCAGCCACACCTGATCAAGTCCAACTCAGACCTATAGCTCATGAGGTAAGGTTTCCAGATAGGTTTCATTATTGTTTTAACCTTGAGTCTGAAATTCAAAAGTTGAAAATCCCTTTCCCTTTAATTGAGTTGATGAAGAATGATGCATTTAAAACCTCCATTCTGAATTCCCTTCAGCCCAAGGTGCAAAATGACACTTACTTTGTGAACCTGCAAGATGACAACCTTGTTGTAACCCTAGGCCCCATGATCGAAGACATAAAGGACTCCTGCCCACCATTCTATATATCCTTGAACATCCATGATAAAATCCTCCATAACTATATGTTGGATTCAGGAGCCTCTCATAACCTAATGCCTAAGGCTGTGATGGATGAAATTAGCCTCAGCATTACCAAGCCCTACCATGATTTATTCGCCTTTGATTCCAGGAAGGTCAATTTCTTGGGCCTCATCAAAGACCTTGCTGTAAACTTAACTCAGCTACCTTCAAAAAGCATAATGATGGACATCGTAGTGGTTGATATTCCTCCAAAATTTGGCCTCTTGTTGTCCTGATCATGGAGCAAAAGATTACGCGCCACCCTTCAGATGGATCTCATGTATGCCACCATTCCCATGTTTGGAGGGGAGACTAATAGGATATATAGGGAAAATCAACTCACATACGTTATAAGCAAGGAGATCCACTCAGTGAATCACCCGATCTATGCCGTGGACACCGATTTTGGGTCTTTCATCTTGCAAATAGATGATAATCAATAGACATCCATTTAGCTCACTGAGCCCACCTGTCTGCAGCCCAAAGAAGTCACAACAATGATCTTGACCATGTATTTCGATGGGGCAAGCGCTCAAAACTCAGTAGGTGCGGGTATCGTGTTGATCTCCCCATATAAGGAGAAAATTCACTTATCTTATAAGCTCAATTTCAAAACCATGAACAATGTAGCTGAATATGAAGCCATGCTGCTAGGATTTAAAGTGGCAAAGGATATGGGGATCATGTGTGTAAAGATTTTTGGGGATGCAGAACTCATCATACAGCAGGTCAACAACACTTTTTAGGTGAAAAATATCAGATTGAAGGCTTACAGGGATGAGGTATGGAAACTCAAACACTCCTTTATGTTTTTTGAACTGTCATATATTCTTAGGGATTTGAATCACCTGGCTAATTCTCTGGTCGTCTCAGCAAGTCTGTTTGCTCCTCCTTCACCCCTTGTTGGAGGAGCAAGTTGATATGTCGACTTCAACAATAGCCGAATTAGTTGATCAACCGACTAAGTCGGTTAGCTGACTAATTAGAGATTAGGTCGGCCACCTAAGGTCATGTCGGTTGAGTGAACCGACAGGTAGTTATTTTGTAACTATTTGTAAATTGTATATATTAGGCTATTGATCCAGATGAGAACTCGGTTTAGTTCTCTGTATTGTATGGACCCTCTCATGTTAATATAATTTGTTATTCTATCTACTGTTCTTATCTCTTGTCTCTGTTATGTATGTTTTAGTATGTATTATTGGTAACCCCATGTGATCTTTAAGATTACAACATTGGTTTCGTTGCCAGTAGTACATGTCTAAGATGTATGCAAGCATATGATATCAGAACATGAGATTAAGGATTGCTGGGAGCATAAAGTAGAAAATTATTTTTAGAATTATGCATGAAGAAATAGATTGATGACCGCACAAGCAAAAGAAAGATTCTTTACAGAGACACATGAGAATTTTGTAGAATCAGTGCCCCAACTTCTGAAGAAACTCCTGGATGAAAAAGCTGGAAGGGACTAAATATCAACAGTTACTAGAAAAATTGATTCGCGGGGGAAGAACAATATTGTCGGAGTGGTTGGAAGAAATCGCCAATGAATTCTGCGAGGAGCAAGTAGTAGAAGACAGAACTTCAATGGAAACCGTTAAGAAGAAATTATACACGTAACTCACCAAGCAATTTTTGTGTTCCTTCATGACCTTGATTTTTATGTTCTTGATCAAGAAGGGAGTTGGTCATATTTTCAAACCCCATCCATCACTTTGTGGACTGCCATTAAACCCTAACTGGGTGGAAAAACAAAAGAGGTGGGAAAAATTCATTGCCAAAGGGGAGTGGGAATACTTCCTAAGCAAGTAGACCGAGCTATCTGGGATTTCTAAAGTGTCGGGTAGGATATGGGGGGGTAGCTAGTCATATGTCAGAATAAAGTGGAGTGGATTCTAATCGACTAAAGGAGATACCAATAACCAGTAATGAGAAGTCAACCTAAAAAGGAAATTGAGAAGACAGTGTCACACAAATGCATGACGGACTTCCAAAAAATAGAGAGGGAGAGGAGGCTACAAAGTAGGGAAGAAAGAAGAGAAAGATACTTAGCGCTGCAGAGAGGAATGAGTACTAGGGTGACCGACCAGGAAAGAGATCCACTGGATTCGTGTCATAACCGACAAGAAGAAGGCGTGGAAGAAAAGGCATCCCCTATGGAAGAAGAATTGTGTATAGAGCAGCGAGAAGCTCTCCAATTAGAAGTACCATGGGAAGTAAAACCTCTGACAAATCCACATACCCGGATACAAGCTATTGTCAAAGAGGACCTCAGACTAGGAGCTGGTGAATTTGGTATATGGATTCGACTAGACGACAAAACATACACTGGTAGACATCTAATTATCCGTTGACCAGAAGAAGGAAATTGGGTCACACTTCAAGCGGTACCCTCCAACCGAAGTATCCACTTAATTTTACCGACACATGAAGGTTCACCCCCCCTTCCAAATACATCTTTGGAATACATAGAACATTCAAAACTATAGAAAAATAATTGCAGTTGGACATCGACAGAAGAATTCGACACTAATCTACTGCTGGACAAAGAGGAAATGACAAAAACAACCATCGAAAATGAGAGTTATGTTGAAAATTCCATAGAGAAGACTAAGAAACTATCCCCACTGCCCACACCACTACCTCCACCACCGCCACCTCCTGAAGGAAGCAGTGATAGTGACTCCAACATGGGTCATGGGTCAGCACACATTCTTCTATATGAGGGTGATGAGGACCCCAGATGACACTAGTTCGTTTGTGAGTGGACTTGGGAGGTTAACCAAGTTATGGATGAAGATAGGTAGATGGCGTTTTTCGCTGGTGCCTTGAGGAAAATGGCATTAACTTGGTACATGACCTTTTATGAAAGAACACCCTGAGAAACCAAAGCTGAGATTAAAGTGCAATTTCTATCATTTTTCAAAACTCCAGATGCAAAACATCTGGGAGCAAAGAAACTAAAAACGACATCACAGAAGCCAGGATAAACTGTCCACGATTACGATAAATGATGGAAAGAACTTCTTAGCCAATTGGACTATGTTATTGATGAATAGTTATTAATCCAGTGGTTTCTTGTAGGTTTATCATAGAAAATTCGCCGACACATAAGTCTGGAGACGTTCAAGACTTACAAATATGCACTTACAAAATCTCTCCAAGTAGAAATGGATGAGGACATACCAGCATACTCCATCAATCACAGACTAGAAGAACAACTTGAGAGCATACAGAAGTCATTAAAAGAATTAAACCTCAAAAGTTAGGATATCTGGTGCACGAAGTGCTTGACGGCCGAACATTCAAAAGACAACTGTCAACAAGACATCAACCGATAGGACATTCGATTTGTGTAGACTAAATGTTTTTTCGACATTTGCCAAGAGCATGGAGACCACTCGACAAAATATTTCCCGTTCAACATGAAGAATAGAAAGGCATCTTGGTGTGCAATCTCTGAAACTAAAAATCATAACACGGTCGAATGCCATCTGAATCTCAAGAACCGACAAAATTATCATGCAGTCCATTAGACCAATGCAGTTGCACAAAGTAATGAGTAAAACCATGCACCAAACAATCAGAATAATCAATGATATGAAGGTCGAAGATATGAGTGCCGGTATGAAAATTGACGTGGAGGCTATGGAGGTCGAGGTCGATTCTCTGGGAATTGAGACAACCAACCACATCGACCCATCCAATGCTTCACATGTTATAAGGAGGGACACCGACATGCATATTGTCCATACAAGGACAAGAATGACCTAAAATTTTATACTAATTTTGGCATAGGGGATCACTCATTAGAGGATTTCCATATTATGCTTGAAAAGATAAATAAAAATAAGAATGATAATGTCTTGTCATGTGTAAAAAAACATGATACTATCAATACAAAGAATTTACATATCGTAACCCGACAAGGGAGGAAAACTCGAAGTGATAACCCCCAAATAAGCAAGATAAAAGAATTTTTTTTTTTTATCCTGACCCAGTTAAAGAAAAACAATTATATAAAGAGGCAAAAAATATATTTAGAGAATTTGCACGATAGGAAGAAGCAAACGAAAATCTACATAACACAATAAAAGAATTAATACAGCTAGTACAGATAGATAACTCAGTATCTCAATTCATTGACTTATTATATGAAATAAAACACAACAAAAACAAAAAACAAACAAAGAATAACTACAGTCTAAATCAAAAACATAAAAGTGATGCCGACTCACTTGTCGATTTGGAAATTGAAGGATACCATGTCTGACAAGTTGTACTCAATTTCGGATCACAAGTAAATATTATGACTCGACACACATGGGAACAGTTAGGTAGACCTTGACCAAGGCCTAATTGAACCTATTGGAGTCTGGAAAAATGTGGACACCACAATTAAGGGAATATCAACCAAAGTCAACGTTGAAATTATTAACCCTAAGGAAGGATCTAGCTCCTTCCCAGCGTTAGTAGGTCGACCTTATGGAAGAAAGATGAAAGCGTCGATATCCCTAGATAAAGAGAGAATAAAATTAAAAGGAAATGGAAAAAAGGTCATTGTACCTATTCATCCATCCCAAGGAGAACCTTGGACAGAACCTATCGATGAAGAAGTTGATATCTGACAACTTTATTAGATACAAAATAATGCAGATTATACAGAACCTAATATCTATGGAGAACTTTATTTAGGCAACCAAGACTCAGTAGGATATAATTCAAATGAAAAATTATATGATTGGGAAGTCGAGAAGTACGAAACACAAGCAAGAGGGTGCTAGACTATCCAAAAAGTATAGAAAAATCCCACCCAACAGTGCTTCATAGTGTCCATTGTATCAAAAATATTTGAGAAAAAAATTAGGGAATACCCTACTTTAAAACCTACAAATATAAATAATACACAAAAACCAAGATATAAGGAAAGAGAATCACCAGTCATGCACATAGAACAAGTGTCCAAAAATATTGGTGAACATGGTCGATTACAAAGTCTAGTAGAAACTTTCACAAGACAAGCTCCTAGATGGTGGGATACCCATCAAACAAAACTTTCACAGGACAATAGCCTCAACTTACTTTGTAGAAAAGTTTGGAGGAAAGAAGTTAACCAACCAAGCTTAGATACCTATTTTCATTCAAGGACAAAATCTAGAAGACCATATTAAGACATGTGAAAAAGAATGGAGAAGACTTGGGTACAAAGATGAACGCGCATGGCCGCATCTGTTTCCATCAACCCTCGCCAACTTACCAAACAAATGGTATAACATGGAGGAATCTCGAGGTGAAACATTTCTATGGAATGAACTCAGAGAAAATTTCATCAACGATTTCAACTTTATACCACAAAATAAGCTTTTGGTCGAAACAAAAAAGCAAATTCATGAATTTATACAGCTGAGAGAAAACAAACCCTTAAAATAAAACTGACAAACAATGAATTATAACAATATAGAAACCAGGACAATACCACAGTCAACAAGACTACAGTTAGAAAATGAAAATATATAAGGGAAAAGTTTTAGATGGAAATCAAACCATGTCGAAATGACCAAACCTATTCGCATAGTACTCAAAGTTGGAACAATTGACAAGGACGACACCGATTGAATGACTGCAGCCGACTTCCCTACCACATTGTCACAGTTTAAAGAAGGAAGTCGACCAATCAATGAATCCAAAGCACCTGAATGGGTAGATGCTAAGGTCAAACTAGAGAATTCAACATCTCAAATGATGACCGACCAAAAATGGAAAAGATTGGAGACTACTGGAGTGAAGAGTGAAGAGCAAACAACAGAAATAGTGAAACTCTTAAAAGAGTTCCAGGATGTATTTGCTCGAGATTATACAGATCTCAAAGGTTTATTTCATGAAATGGGTGAAATGAAAATTGACACTAAACCTAATGTTCGACCTATGAAGAAAATGCCATATAAGCTAGCTCATAAATACAAAGAGATAGTAAAAAAGGAGATTGATAACATGCTTACAGCAGGCATCATCTACCCTATTGACTAATCAGAATGGGAAATTCCAATGGTTGTTCAGCCTAAGAAACATGATCCGACCAAATTGAGAATTTTTTCGACTTTAGGGAGCCAAATAAAGTAACACTAACAGACCCATTTCCGACTCCTTATGCAGATGAAATCTTAAATGAAGTTGCAGGACATGAATTCTACTCATTTACAGATGGATTCTCAGGTTATAACCAAGTGCCAATAACTAAAGAAGATCAGAAAAAGACAACATTTGTATGTGAATTTGGCTCATTTACTTACAAGGTTGTGCCTTTTGGATTAAAGAATGCACCTGCAGTATTCTCTAGAATTGTGGTCAAAACATTCCAAGAATATATTTATAAAACCATGGCAGTATACTTTGATGATTGGACACTATACTCCATGTTAAAATATCATTGCAAGTGGCTAAGGCTTATGTTGGAAAGATGTCGACAAATCCAGTAATATTTAAACATCAGGAATTGCATATTTGTGACCCCCATAGGGATATTGTTAGGACACATTATTTGTAAGGAAGGAATTAAGGTATACTTCACAAAAATAAAAATTATACTCGACTTAAAACCACCAGTGAACTCAAAAAAAGTCAAGGTGTTACTAGGTCACACAGGATATTACCAAAAATTCATAAGATTTTATTCAGACATGACCTATGCACTAGAAGAAATATTAAGGGAAGATACAGAGATCAACTATATAGAAGAGTGCCATATATCATTTGAAAAACTAAAAAGAAAACTAGTCGAAGCACCAATCCTAAGGTTTCCAAACTGGTCGACTAAATTCCATGTCCACATCGACACATCAAGTCTAGAAATAGGAGCAATCCTAACTCAGCCAGGAGATGATGGAATGGATTATCATATAGTTTACAGTAGAATAAAACTAAAAAAATATTAACGAAACTATTCAACGATAGAAAGAGAAGCATTAGGAATGGTCTTTGCACTACAAAAATATCGACATTATATCCTAGCATTAAAATACCTTGTGAATAAGCCTCTACACCATGGAAGAATTTGTCGATGGCTACTTCTATTCCTAGAATTTGTGTTCAAAGTCTTTGTCAGACCAGGTAAGCTAAATGTCGGTCCCAACCATTTATCTCGAATCGACACTGGAGAGGAACCGACAAGAGTCGAACATGACTTACTAGATGCACATCTATTTTGAATAGAAGCAGTCCTGGCAGAGTTAGAGGAAATAACTCAGTTTTTAGAAGATGGACAAGCCCTAGAAGGTCTGAGTACCAAAAAGAAACAGATCTTAGCCATGAAAGCTGCACCTTATAGCCTCAAAAATGGATTCCTGTACAAAATGGGCTTAGACGACATCCTTAGAAGGTGTGTACTAGAACATGAAAGGAACAACATTATGCATGAAGCAGACTATGGACCTACAAGAGAACATTTCCAAGCAGACACAATTGCAAAGAAAATCCAACAATCAGGATTGCAAAAACTTTGTAAGCCAATGCGACAGATTCCAACGATTAGGTCCACCCCTGCCTAGCACATAAATGCCCTTGATCTCAGTAAACCCGAGTTTGACATTTGAAATTTGAGCCATCGAATTCATAGGACCATTTCCTGTACCAACAAAAAGAACAAGTGCAGGGTACATAATAACTGCAATCTAATATGTAACCAAATGGGTAGAGGCAGAACCAGTCAACACATGTTCCAGTGAGATAGCTGCTAAGTTTATCTATGAGAATATCATTACCAGATTTGGATGTCCATTAACCCTAATTAGCAACTAGGGAACACACATTATCAATAGAACTATGAAAACCCTAATTGACCAATTCCAAATCGACCATAGTCGGAGTACAGCATACCATCCTTAGTCGAATGGAGCAATTGGAGCATTCAACAAAAAATTAACAAAAGGACTAACCAAAATATGTAATGCAGATAAAGACAACTGGGATGAGAAGATACCTGTAGTACTATGGGCATACAGAACAACATACAGATGTTCAACCGACCAAACCCCCTTTCGACTAGTGTATGGACAAGAAGCAGTAGTTCCATTACATTTTCGACAACAGATACCTATTATCCTAGAGATTTTACATGTTGATGTCGAACAAGGAAGAAAGGACCGACTATTGCAACTAAGTAAACTTGAAGAACACTGACTAGTGGCGATACAACATCAAGAAATATAGAAACAACAACAAAAGGTGTGGCACGAAAGAAACATAAAAAACAAAAACTTGTCGATAGGATACCTTGCTTTACTATACAATAGTCGGGTAAAAGGAAAACATAAAAATATCCATACAGAATGGATGGGACCCTATGTTGTCGAAGAAATACATGCCAATGGATTAGTTCAAATAAAGACATTGCAAGGAATAGTATTTCAAAAACTCATTAATAGAGCCCAACTAAAATGCTACAGAGACTAAACCAAACACATCTAAAAAAAATCATATAACGACCATAACCGTTAAACAAAAACTATAAAAACCTAAAAATACAAAAAGCAAATAGTACTGTTATATGCACAAAAATATGAGAGTAAATCACCACTTCGACAACCAACATCATACCCATCGACATAACACCATCGACCATTTTCATAACCAACATTGATCAACAACCTCGATAGTCCCATCGCGCATTCATGACTTTGAGCGCCAAAAGAAAATCACCATTAACGCACACTCAAGTGTTCTAGCTGGAACATCACATCCGCCATTAATAAACCCATTGAAAAGAACATCCAACACATCCCCTATAAATACTAAACCAACAAAGGATCATTCACCGCAATTCAAACAGAGAGAGCATCATAGCAACCAGATGACTGACAACCAAGAGCACCGTAGTAAAACCGACCCCCGGACTGACAAAATGGCACCAAAACAGACTAGAGCCTCAGCCAAGGCCAAGGAATTACAGACTATAGAGACACCATTAGTGAAAAGATTAAAGAAAATTAAGAGTGATAAGGTGTAGGAAGGCTCATGGGCCAAACTATGGGCTGAGATAAAATAATGGGCATATGTCGACAAGAAGCCTACCCAAGCTACAGAGAAAATACAACACAGTTCCATTGTAAATTATGCCAATGCGCCACTCATGGCCAGCTTCGGCAACACAAAAGAAAAAACAGTCAAATTTGTCATAAGTCGGTACCACAACGATCGATTTTACTTCGACCAACCAATCAACATCTCCGGGGAAGTCATTTCCCAATGAACAAGGCTATCAAGCAAAGGAGACTTAGTACCAGTCAGTATAAAAGAAGGACTGGTCGAAGAATTAACAGGGTCGACATCGAGCAAAAACTCGAAAGGACTAATGATTGGTCACATAACACATCAAACACCACAGATTATGGCCAAAATGATAGCTATTACACTCACAATGGTAGGTCAAGGAAGCGACCTCAAACTAGATATGTTGGAAGCAGTAGACACCATTGCGACCAATGGAAATATATACAGATGGGATGAGAACGTCGTCAAAATGATCAAAACCATCTGTGAGAAATGCGAAGATATGGGAGGAATTATCAGGTTCCCATCCCTTATCTTATGGATAGTAATGTACTCTATTTGCCCTGAAGGAGACACAAATTTTCAGGAACTGACAAAATTCCATATGTGGAGATTTAAACCCTTCTCCCAAAAAGGAACAATGAAGGAACTTGCAAATGGAAAAGAGTTGTTGGAAAACTGGCTCCAGCAACTAAAAGTCCATACAACCAGATGGAGGGTGCCTCAGAACATCTGGCAAAGTATGCCCAAAAAGGCCCACATTCAGCTAGAGGTCGACCATACTGCGGTATGGTACATGTAGGGCACCGAACCAAATGCAAAGGCCCTCGACTATTATCCATCAGTTGAATAGATCTTTCGGGAACTATCTCGACAGGTGGGAGCAAAGATACCAATTTCAGCAAAAGCAAAGGAAACAGACTTCTCGATAGAGGAACCGTTGATAGACCAAGAGAAGGAGGAGGATTACGAGCTCAACCTATACATCAGTACCATTAGAGGAATTTTGGGGTCTAAAATGGGCCTCCTAAGGAAAATAATAAAATAATAGTTAAAATTATAAAATAATAGTTAAAATAATAAAATAATATTGGTTAATTTTGAAGGAAGAAAGAAAAAACACAATGAGATATGTCGAAAATACGAACAAAAAAAGTAGTTTTTTTAAATGACAAATATGTCAATTCAACCATTATGGTTGACTTATTTTATTGAAATTCTATTGGTTCTTGAATTCCAACTCACAAAAACTTATTTTGGCACGTTTTCTTATAAGGCCCATTTTAGACCCCAAATTTCCTCTAATGCTTTGTGTCAGAGGAGACACCGGTCAAAACCACTAGTCGACTACAAATTATAATCAAACCTTCGATGACACAGAGGGAAGAAACACATATAGAAGAAACACATGTATAACAGCAGGTAACCAATCCAGCTGAAGAAAATATCATCCTGACTCATACACCAATGGAAGGGATAGTAACCGAAAATCCAGAGTATGTTGTCACCAAAGATATTATCACCAAATTTTCTAAGGAGATAGCAGCTGCAAGAAAAAGAAAAAGAACATAGCCACAAGGAAAAGGTAAGCGCAAGCTTATCATTCTAGAGTCCTCAGATGATGACGAGGAACTGGCAGCTACGACCCTCGACATAATAGAAGATGCCATAGAAAACAAAGTGCCAGTCAAAACCCAAGGTCAACCAAAGAAGGAGAAGATCACACACACTTCAATGCCTAAAAATTTCATAGATCTTGTGTCTACACCCCCACCTCCATCTCCGACAAAAATAACAGAAGAGCTAGTACCAGAACAGCTTTCAATAAGCCCACTCAACTTATGCAAAAGTGATATGTTGGAGGCTGTGAAGGAAAAGTTTGACCAGGACAGAGACCTCTAGGCTTACATCAAAAAATTGCCTGAGATATTCACCAAAGTGTAGAAGCTCTCAACCAAAGCACCTCTCTTCGAAGTTGGAGGATCCTGACTACCAGTTTCCCAACCTGGACAAGTACTACAGAGGCCAAAAATATTTGCAATTGTGACTTCAACCTTTGATAGAAATCCCAACAAAGAAGTTGAATTCGTTGCACGTCGGACCACGTCTATCATTCTAAATGAACCTACCACCCACCTATTAGCCTTTGAATTGACCGGAGGTGAGGAAGAAGAAAATATCGAGGACATAAATCGAGAAATAAACCAACTATTCTCTGACTTGGACTCACCTCCTCAGACTGACAATCCACCACTTGACCACATTTTCTCCAACCCAATAACACCCGACCATTCACCAACCCCACCATGCCCCGACTCAAAACCCTTAGTTCAACTAGCTGCACCAGAACCACCTCCACCGCAACCATCAACACCAACCGCATCCACTTCTATACCCTCTGCATCCAATCAACAAGAGGCCCAACTAGATACAGCAATCATCCAACCGACTCAAAAAAAAATACCATCAACCAGTGTTGCACATCAAACAGACAATCCACACTCAACTCTTGTAGGTACATAGGTGTCGAAACAAGCAGAACCAAGGAAGCACAAAAATAAGAAGGAGAAAAAGAAGAAGGACCATCATGGACAGCCAACAATGGTCCACATCGATCTCCTTGGGTTGACCACTTTGGTCGATGCAACCAAATTGAGGGATCCAAATCTAGAAAAACTACTGGAAGCACTGGTAGTTGAAGAAAAAACAAGGAACCAACACAGATGTAAGGAGCTAGACAACAAGGAAAAAGAACAAGTTAAGTTCCTTAACAAACGCAGGAACCTGGTCCAGTTTGTGATACCAGGACTGGTAGAGGTTGACACTGACAAACCGCTAGAAAGATATTTTCAGCTCTTTCAAAGCATGGTGTTGATGATCCAAGCACAAATTCAGGACACAAAATAGGAATAGAAAGAAGAAACCGTTCGGCTATTGATGGAGCAACACACAGCCTTTTCAGAAGCCTAAAAAGTGTTGCAAGATAACATGGAGGAGTCTGTTATTATAGAAGTACTAAGAGACTAGCCTACTTACTATGGCCAAGTCTATCAGCACACCAAATAGACCTGAAAAGAGATCCAAGCACTCGAGAAGAGGAAAACCACCAATGAAGCACTCAACCACAATTGAAGATCAAATAGTGCTTGAAATAGCTAAACTGCAGAAGCTTGAATGGGAAGCCCATCAGTGGGTGCATCAAGCCATTCCCAACTTAGAAAAAGTAGACATCATCTACGCACAGATGAAATAACTCATAGATACAGTAGAGGAAAAGGACCAGTTTATGGGTCCTGACATGGGAAAAATAGCTAAAATTTCCATTCAAGCGAAAATGTTGATCTTGTCAAGTCTGACTACACTAACCATCGACATACAAAAAATATTGCAGAGTTGGACGGACTTCCAACATCACCTCGCAGTGACAGCCCCAGAAATTGTGGAAGTCTGCATATAGAAAAGACCGATCATCATACTTCACATCCCATGATGATCAAGAGTACAAAATAATGACTACGTACACAAAAAAGGAAATTTTGGTACCTTCATGTTTCTTCAGGATGAAGAAACATTTTGTTCATGGGGGAGATGTTGGAGGAGCAAGTAGGTATGTCGACTTGAACGATAGCTGACTTAGTCAATCAGCCAACTAAGTCAGTCAGTCGACTAATTAGAGATTAGGTTGGCCACTTAAGGTCGTGTTGGTTGAGTGAACCGACAGGTAGTTATTTTGTAACTGTTTGTAAATCATATATATTAGGCTGTTGAGCCAGATGAGAATTCGATTCAGTTCTCTGTATTGTATGGAACCTCTCATGTTAATATAATCTATTATTCTATCTATATGTCTTATCTCTTGTCTCTGTTATGTATGTTTTAGTATGTATTATTGGTAACCCTATGTGATCTGTAAGATTACAACACCCCCTAAGATTAGCTATGACATTCAGGTCAAATACAAACCCTCTCTGCCAGACAATGTAAAATTTTGGAGGGTGTTTGAAAATGATGGGGATCTTAGTAAATTCTTTCAATTAGTGGATGAATTCTCTGCCATACAGATAGACCAAAAAACCTTAACCTGGAGGAATCCAAGAAGCTCAAGTTAAAAGATAAAGTGACTGAGCACAATATTTTCCAATTTCCCAGCAACTACATAACCCGAGGTCTAGTACCACTGGAAGAACAATTTGATCACAATGACATCCATTTCAAGCCTACCAAAAGGGAGCTAGATCTTGCTATCCAAGAACAAAACATAGGTAGCTAGAGCCATCCAAAACTGAAAAATATATCCACCGGGCTGACTGTTGAACAGAAGTCTAAATATTGTAGCTTGATAAAAGAGTTTGTTGATGTCTTTGCATGGGAGTATAGTGACCTAAAAACATATGACACAAACATCATCTAGCACAAGATTCCTTTGGAGAAGGACACCATTCCTTTCAAACAGAAGCTAAGATCCATTATCCCTCTTCTATTACGAGTGATTGAGAAAGAGATCCACAAGCTCCTTAAGTCCAAGATCATAATCCCCCTCAAGTATTCCAAGTGGATTGCAAATCTAGCAGTGGTAAGAAAGAAAAATGGAGAAATCAGGTTTTGTGTGGATTTTAGAAACCTGAACTAGTGTTCCAAAAAATACAACTATCCACTGCCCAAGATGGAACATCTGTTGCAAAAAGTCTCAGGGGCCAGGGTCATGTCCTTCCTCGATGGCTTCTCTGGATACAACCAAGTTGCTGTGCACCCAGATGACCAAGAGAAGACTGCCTTTACCACCCCCTGGGGCACCTTCATGTATTCTAAAATGCCATTTTGGCTAATGAATGCTAGGGCTACTTTTCAGAGAGCTATGGACCTAGATTTTGTAGGGCTAAAAGATAAATTTGTGCTGATATATTTGGATGACTTAACAGTTTACTCTCACAGCTATCATGACCACTTGCAGCATTTAAGGAAAGTATTTTTGAAGTGCAGAAGGTATGGAATATCACTAAACCCCAAGAAGTCCCAGTTTGCACTCAATGAAGGAAATATGCTAGGCCACTTTTCTCAGTAGAAGGTGTAAATATTGATCCGGTAAGAGTGGAAGCAATTCAGCAGCTATCAATACCGAGTTCAAAAAGTGACATTTAGTCCTTTTTAGGCAACATAAACTTCGTCAGGAGATTCATTCCTAATTTTTCTGAGCTGGTAAAGCACATAACAACCATGCTAAAAAAGGATATAGAAATCAAGTGGACCATCTGTTACCACCTAAGTTGTACTTAGTGGTTTTTATCAAGTGAGCCCGGTGAACCGGACAGGGTTAACTTGTTCGGACTTCAAAAGACCTATTGAAGTACTTCTGGGAAGTGCTTGTTGTATCATATCACATGTTCATACCCCATGGGGGAGTTGTAATAAATGTTCTAGCATGATAGTGTCTGCAAAAGACTCGGTCTCTTAGACTTCATTTGTCAATCCGATCAACCCATGGTGTTTTTTCCCTTGATTATTATTGGTTGTTGAATAAATGACTGATAATTTCTGAGTTTTTCACTCCATACCTCCAAAGTTGGGGTGGCCGGCCTGGCATTTGGGCCTATTGAGGTTATTAGAGTCTATGTGTCAATGTATAAGCATGCTAGACATCATTTTTGAGTCATATGAACATGTCTAAGTCCCCCTAGGTGTTTTTCAATTTTTCAATTTTTTAGTTTTTTCAGTGTTTTTTATTAAGATTTAATTTTTCCAAAACTTAGGCTATTTTTTAATAGTTTAATTGGAAAAATTGATTTTGTAATAAAAGTGGGCCAAATAATCGGTTTCAGTCATGTAGGTGCTCATTTTCAAGCTAAGAGCACCATGTAAACCCATGGACCCACTATTTCCTAAGTTTTGAGTGATCTTGCATCACTGAGGTCAGAAAGCCCCAAAAATCAATTATTGATTATTTTAATTAATAAATTGATGAATAATGGAGCAAATCCAAAATCATAGATCAGTGGATTCTCAGCCGATTTGATTGAAATCAGTCAGATCTGAAGCAGATTGACTGGATCTGACAAGTCCTTAACTGAAGGAGGTGATCAAATCAGATCCAGAGTTGATCTTCAGCATCCTTTATGGATATTTTCGCCCTCCCTCTCTCCTCCACACGTTTTTGGCTCATCTTGATGAGTTTTGGTGGATGCTTCAGTCAACAGGTTGAGGTGTCAGTCAGATCAGCTCTCCGATTGACAATTGCACTTAGTGAGACTCAGATATGGCTCGGTTAGACACAGATCAGGCATTGATGGACTCTCCATCAGCATATTTGGTCTATCTCCTTGGGATTTGCGCCCCCTGGGCTGGATGGCCTGCAAATTGTATATATCCAGGCACAACCTCCTCTTACAGAGAGTGAGAACTGGGATTGAGGTGCTGCTGCTATTGTATTGTTGTAATTCTTCATTTGAAATAAAGAAAATATTTGGAGGCAATACGGTGTGGTGCCATTACATGTGTGGATGATTATTGCCATTGTTTTACTGAGGTAACATGTATCTGTGGTCATTTTTTGCTAATTTCTTGTAGATCTATGGTTAAGATTGGTAATTAGCTTATTACAATCTTGATAGGAAAGGTGTTGTTCAATAGGTTTATTGAATGTCACTCTCTTTTGATGCATGTTTAGAGATCTGGATTTAGCATGTCCTATAAGCTTATATGCATGTTATCTTGAATCTCTTTGTATGTACTAATCAGATCTCATAAGTTTCTTGGCAAGTTCTTTGATTTCAGTTGAGTTGCAGGTTCACACTTTGGAGAGAATGTTGATCTAGTTTGTTTCTTCATTCTCTTCAAAACCTTCCAAAAGGCATAGTCCCTCGACATTCCACCTGAAAGCTCCACTATGGATCTTCAAGGAAAATAACACTTTTCTCCTCTTCTTCCTCCCTCAAAATCAACACTTTACCCGGTTACTTTTTCAGTTCATAGCTGTGATTTCATTTGGATCTGTTTCATCAAAAATAAAATATACATAGATCTAATATTTCATAGCTCATATCCTAGATCTCGCACTTAAAAAAGTTTCATAAGCATCCTAGATCTAGCTGTAGGGAAATCGTCTTTTTCGCATGAATTTTAAAGAAAACTTGTAGATCACATGCATTAGATTTCATTTCGCTGTTATAAAAGTTAATATTCTGCAATATCAGTGTGCTTTAATTGGCTGCACAAACAGAAATCCAAGATCCCAAGGAAAGCTTGCTTTCCTTGGTTCCTTTTTCGCCGGTTTAGCTAGTTTAACCGCATTATGTTTTGAGATAAAGTAGGCTAATACAAAGGTACTCTTAAAGTGATTTTGGGCATATTATATTCTAAATTTCTTTCTTTCCTTTATCAGGTCTGATAGAAATAAAAGGAAGCTGCTCTCCGAAGTGGTCTCAGGAGCGTTCAAATCCCCCCAGGGCCCTTTTCACTAAAAAATCTTAATTCTTTTTTGCAAAATTGTAAAAACTTGGTTTCAAAATATATAAGGACCAAGAAAGTTTTGATTTATCAGTTCTCTGATATTGTAACCACTGTAATAAAATTATTCTTTGAATAGGCTCTTTTGAGCCCATTCCCCATCCCCCCTGGGGGGATTTACGTCGGTGTCCTTTTTGTGCTTTTCCTCATTTGTTTTTTAAACTAGTATTGATCTAATATGTAGGGTAGGATAATTTATTTCATTATTAATTCCATATTCCATATATTACATTTCAAAGTAATCGTAATACTTTCCCCACGATTTCTCGAGTGACCTGAAAGGGGAAAGAGATTCGTGGTAGGATTAATTAAGAAAGTAGAATTGTGTATCTATTTTATTTTTTCTATCATTTGTTTACCAGCAACTATAAAATTAACCCCTCCTCGATTCCCCGATTGAGATCCACTTGGATCGAAAGAGGTTCTTGGAGGCTTTTCTTTTAAACAAGAACATCTAGTTTAAAACTTATTTAAATTTACAAGACTCTAGTGTGTATGCTCTGCACTTGGCTATGGTTCGTCCGATCAGTCAAGCTGTATAAAAAGCACTTGGGTGACTAGTATAATTAGGACTCACTCTCCCCAACTGACAAACCATCAGGTGAAAATCCAACACCTCGATCAAACCTTTACGGTGGAAAAATACCCAAAGGAAGCAAAAAATTCTGAAAAGTGACCTCGGGGCACTGATCTCTGTCACACCCTAATAGGTGCGTTACGAACAATAGCCCTAGAGACTCCATTTCAGCCAACATATTCCTTGTGGGTAGCCATGAAGGTTTATTTTTGGACACACTCCAAGTACTCTCGGGTATATCTGGAGTCCCCCTTAGCCTAATTTAATCAACTCATACTTCAATTTTAACTTAAAACATACCAAGATGCAATTGCAAAACATTCACTTCAAGCACATGAAAGCACATTGATCTTATTATTTTGACTCCATTCTAAGGCACTGGTCATTTTTTTCTTTATATATATATATTGTGTATCATCTTTGTGCTTTCGTGTGTTTATCTTCATATCTTGTCATCTTTAATTGTCTATAGTTAAGATATTCAAACTCCTAAATAACTGATTTAGTTTAACATCACCACACTAAGAAATCATCCTTATTAATTTAATAGGGTCTACCCCACTTGGCTTCGTTAGGAGTTGAGCCTAAACGGAGGAGTCAAGAACAAGGTGATAGCCTTGACTCGAGACTTGCCCCCAAGGACACACCGAGTGGCTTGAAGATTTCTGCCACGTGACCCAGGTGTGTGAAAGGCGGCAACACTTTTTGGCGCTGTTGTCGGGAATAAATCTTTTTATTCTCGAGTACGACTTAGCTTAACTTTTTTCTAAACAACTAAAAAGATAAAAAACTTTTGATTGATCTAGTCTTTAAAAAACATAAAAATTAAAACTCGATCCATCTGGCGACTCCACTGTCTAACATCCCTTCAAGAATTTCTACCCGAAGAAACCGCAGGAAATTATTCAATCCTCTCCCTAATCCTGAAAGGTTTATTAGGGAAATATTGAATAGGCAGACTTCTCATAGAAACGTTGAAGATTTAGGAGACCAATCCCTCTCATATATCCATCACATATTTGTAGAGAGTCATGTTCACTAATCTCAAGAAATGATGGAATTTTACAAACCCCTTGACTTTTCTCAGATAGCAGGTAGTCCTCATTACATTCCGAATGATGCGATCAAGAATCTCCCCATATTTCAGGGCAATAATGCCATCACTGCCAAGTCTCACCTTCGAAAGTTTGAAAAGTACCTAGCCAATTATTGCAATGATGTTGCCCATGACCATGATGATGTCAAAATGAATCTCTTTGCTTTATCCTTGGAAGATGATACTGAAGAGTGGTACTACGACCTAGATGATGATTCATATAAAACTCTTAGTGAATTCCTAGAGGGTTTTAAGAAGAAGTTGGGGGAAAAGAAAGAACCAAGACATCTGCTTGCTTCCCTCCATAACATAAAGAAGATGGAGAATGAAACCATTGATGAATTTAATACTAAGTTCAGGCATGTGGTTGCAGAACTCCCTAGAGAAATCAATCCAAGGGATGCCTCCATCTTCATATATTACATCGAAGCTTTCACTGGTGATTTGAGGTACGAGCTAAGGGACAAAGAGCCGGCCGATCTAAAAACTGCTCAGGAATTGGCCGAGAAAATAGAAAATAATATGCAGTCTTCAGGCAAATCCAACATTCCATGGTGTAGACCCTGTGAACAATTCCACCAAGAAAGCACTTGTTATGTTGCAAATCAAGTCATGGAACATGGACTTCCCGAGGTCAGTAATCAGGAAACAAATTCAAGTGAGCTTGATCATATATACATGGTAGGCTAGGCCTACCCTTTGTTACCATCTAAACAGTACAATCCTAAGGATGAAACCATTGCAGAATCTTATAGTGAAACTTATGATGAAAACTGTAATATACATGATGGTACTCCTATGTGTCCTCCATATAATGATGACAGTCTGGAAGGTTTACTACCTTGTGACCTTTTCTCTGAAGAAGATGAGTATGAAAATGAGGACAAGTATAGCTTGGAGCATGATACAAGTGACGAGGAGTCCCTTATCCCCGATAAAGATGTTGATGAGGAGTCCTGGACATTCATGGAAAATCCAGTCTGTGACATGAATAAAGAGGAAAATAATGAACCAGAAAATTTTGATGGTTTTGTTGATTTATCTATCTATGGCATATCTAAAGGAGAGAGCATGGACCATGTGGCCATGGGAAACTTTGATATGAAAAAGGACCATGCAGTTTATCCATATGATCATTCAGAGTCATATCATGCAGAGCCACACAAAGGTACCAATAATGAGGACATGGAGAAGTAGTGTTGTGAAAAGATAGATGTGATGCAGTTATTAGAATATCAGTCTCAACTATCATCTTCACATATAGATTTTCCTCATGACTTGGATCCGCTTGGGGCTTATACAATGAATTGTCATCCGGTAAGCCTTGATGATCAGTATGATGATGTAGTCAATCTGCCTCATCATTCCAATTTGTACATCAACCCTATCCAATCATGGATAGAAGAAGCCTACACAAGCACTTACCAGTTTGGGAGGAAGTTTGACGACATTATTCATGCCTATGATTTCCCATCCATCCTACCCTGGATCATCATGCAGGTTTGCATTTTTTGAATAAAGTATCCTTACTTTGGCTGGTAACCAAAGACAAGGAAATTTTTTTTATGTTAATAAAATTCTTAGGTGGTTACATTGGATTTTTTATTACACTTAACCCATTTTATATCATGCTTAGTGTAGGAAAAATAGCTCCTTGAAACAGAGCATTTACTTTCTGCATTTCTATTTTATACTTAGCTATAATAAAAATTTGCTTCTTTAATTTAGTCACATTTATTTTGTTTAAATGAATCAGTTTAATGGTTCATTTGGTTTTTATAAAACTTGTGCTACTCAGGTTTTTCTTGTCAAGTTGAGATGTTTTTACAGGGTATATAAAATAGAGATTCTGGTGTTCTTGTATCGTCTCCTTGCCTTCAAGACCAGATCAAGCACACATCCCACAGTTGGAGCTAGAATGTTACCACCTAAGTTGTACTTAGTGGTTTTTAACAAGTGAGCCCGGTGAACTGGACAGGGTTAACTTGTTTGGATTTCAAAAGACCTATGGAAGTACTTCTGGGAAGTGCTTGTTGTATCATATCACATGTTCATACCCCATGGGGGAGTTGTAATAAATGTTCTAGCATGATAGTGTCTGTAAAAGACTCAGTCTCTTAGAATTCATTTGTCAATCCGATCAGCCCGGGGTGTTTTTTCCCTTGGTTATTATTGGTTGTTGAATAAACGACTGATAATTTCTGAGTTTTTCACTCCATACCTCCAAAGTTGGGGTGGCCGGCCTGGCATTTGGGCCTATTGAGGTTATTAGATTCCATGTTTCAATGTATAAGCATGCTAGACATCATTTTTGAGTCATATGAACATGTCTAAGTCCCCCTAGGTGTTTTTCAATTTTTCAATTTTTTAGTTTTTTCAGTGTTTTTTATTAAAATTTAATTTTTCCAAAACTTAGGCTATTTTTAATAGTTTAATTGGAAAAATTGATTTTGCAATAAAAGTGGGCCAAATAATTGGTTTCAGTCATGTAGGTGCTCATTTTAAAGCTAGGAGCACCATGTAAACCCATGGACCCACTATTTCCTAAGTTTTGAGTGATCTTCCATCACTTAGGTCAGAAAGCCCCAAAAATCAATTATTGATTATTTTAATTAATAAATTGATGAATAATGGAGCAAATACAAAATCATAGATTAGTGGATTCTTAGCCGATTTCATTGAAATCAGTAAGATATGAAGCAGATTGACTGGATCTGACAAATCCTTGATTGAAGGAGGTGATCAAATTAGATCCAGAGTTGATATTCAGCATCCTTTATGGGGATTTTCGCCCTCCCTCTCTCCTCCACACGTTTTTGGCTCATCTTGATGAGTTTTGGTGGATGCTTCAGTCAACAGGTTGAGGTGTCAGTCATATCAGCTCTCCGATTGACAATTGCACTCAGTGAGACTCAGATCTGGCTCAGTTAGACACAGTTCAGGCATTGATGGACTCTCCATCAGCATATTTGGTCTATCTCCTTGGGATTTGTGCCCCCCTGGGATGGATGGCCTGCAAATTGTATATATCCAGGCACAGCCTCCTCTTACAGAGAGTGAGAACTGGGATTGAGGTGCTGCTGCTATTGTATTGTTGTAATTCTTCATTTGAAATAAAGAAAATCTTTGGAGGCAATACGGTGTGGTGCCATTACATGTGTGGATGATTATTTCCATTGTTTTACTGAGGTAACCTGTATCTGTGGTCATTTTTTGCTAATTTCTTGTAGATCTGTGGTTAAGATTGGTAATTAGCTTATTACAATCTTGATAGGAAAGGTGTTGTTCAATAGGTTTATTGACTGTCACTCTCCTTTGATGCATGTTTAGAGATCTGGATTTAGCATGTCCTATAAGCTTATATGCATGTTATCTTGAATCTCTTTGTATGTACTAATCAGATCTCATAAGTTTCTTGGCAAGTTCTTTGATTTCCGCTGAGTTGCAGGTTTACACTTTGGAGAGGATGCTGATCTAGTTTGTTTCTTCATTCTCTTCAAAACCTTCCAAAAGGCATAGTCCCTTGACATTCCACCTGAAAGCTCCACTGTGGATCTTCAAGGAAAACAACACTTTTCTCCTCTTCTTCCTCCCTCAAAATCAACACTTTACCCAGTTACTTTTTCAGTTCATAGCTGTGATTTCATTTGGATCTATTTCATACAATTAAAATATACATAGATCTAATATTTTATAGGTCATATCCTAGATCTCGCACTTAAAAAAGTTTCATAAGCATCCTAGATCTAGCTGTAGGGAAATAGTCTTTTTCGCATGAATTTTAAAGAAACCTTGTAGATCACATGCATTATATTTCCTTTCGCTGTTACAAAATTCAATATTCTGCAATATCATTGCACTTTAATTGGCTTCACAAATATCAAGCCAATATCCCAAGGAAAGCTTGCTTTCCTTGGTTCCTTTTTCGTCGGTTTAGCTAGTTTAACCACATTATGTTTTGAGATAAAGTAGGCTGATCGAAAGGTTCTCTTAAAGTGATTTTGGGCATATGTTATTCTAACTTGCTCGCTGTCCTTTTTCAGTTCTGACAGAAAGAAAAGGAATCTGCTGTCCGAAGTGGTCTTAGGAGCGTTCAAATCCCCCTAGGGGTCTCCCTTTTCACTAAAAAATCTTAATTCTTTTTTGCAAAATTGTAAAAACTTGGTTTCAACCTGTAAAAGGAAAAAGAAATTTCTGATTTATAAGTTCTGTGATATTGTAACCACTGCAATAAAATTATTCTTTGAATAGGCTCTTTCGAGCCCATTCCCCATCCCCCTGGGGGGATTTGCGTCGGTGTCCTTTTTGTGCTTTTCCTCATTTCTTTTTTAAACTAGTATTGATCTAATCTGCAAGGTAGGATAATTTATTTCATTATTAATTCCACATTCCATATATTACATTTCAAAGTAATCATAATACTTACCCCACGATTTCCCGAGTGACCTGAAAGGGGAAAGAGATTCATGGTAGGATTAATTAGGAAACTAGAATTGTGTATCTATTTAATTTTTTCTATAATTTGTTTATCAGCAACTATAAAATTAACCCCTCCTCAATTCCCCAATTGAGATCCACTTGGATCGAAAGAGGTTCTTGGAGGCTTTTGTTTTAAACAAGAACATCTAGTTTAAAACTTATTTAAATTTACAAGACTCCAGTGTGTATGCTCTGCACTTGGCTGAGGTTCGTTCGATCAGTCAAGTTGTATCAAAAGCACTTGGGTGACTAGTATAATTAGGACTCACTCTCCCCAACTGACAAACCATCAGGTGAAAATCCAACACCTCGATCAAACCTTTACGGTGGAAAAATACCCAAAGGAAGCGGGAACTTTTGAAAAGTGACCTCGGGGCGCCGATATTTGTCACACCCTAACGGGTGTGTTACGAACAATAGCCCCAGAGACTCCATTTTATCCCACATATTCCTTGCAGGTAGCCATGAAGGTTTAGTTTTGGACACACTCCAAGTACTCTCGGGTATATCTGGAGTCCCCCCTTAGCCTAATTTAATCAACTCATACTTCAATTTTAACTTAAAACATACCAAGATGCAATCGTAAAACATTCACTTCAAGCACATGCAAGCACATTGATATTATTGATTTGACTCCATTCTAAGGCACTAGTAATTTTTTGCTTTATATATATATATTGTGTATCAGCTTTGTGCTTTGGTGTGTTTATCTTCGTATCTTTTCATCTTTAATTGTCTATAGTTAAAATATTCAAACTCCTAAATAACTGATTCAGTTTAACATCACCACACTAAGAAATCATCCTTAGTAATTTAATAGGGTCTAACCCCCTTGGCTTCATTAGGAGTTGAGCCTAAACGAAGGAGTCAAGAACAAGGTGACAACCTTGACTCGAGACTTGCCCCCAAGGACACACCGAGTGGCTTGAATATTTCTGCCACGTGTCCCAGGTGTGTGAAAGGAGGCAACACCATCCAAGAAAGAAACTCTTCTAAAGACATTAAGAAAGCCATCATGGAGGCCACAACCCTGATTAGTCCCAACTACACCAAGGGTTTTTACATTTTTTCTTTTGCATCTTATGACATAGTGGTAGCCGTACTATTACAAAAGAGTGATGAAGGTCTTGATCATCCAATTGCTTTCTTCAATAGAACCTTGAGAGATGCTGAGCTGAAGTATGACCCAATTGAGAAGCAGGCTTATGCTCTCATAAAATATTTGAAGCCTTTCATAATCTACATTCTCCATGCAAATATCATTGCATATGTCCCTTCAGCTGTTGTGAAGGATGTTTTGACTCAGCCTGACATTGATGGGAAGAGAGCTAAGTAGATTTCCAAACTCATTGAGTTTTATGTAGAAGTGAAACCCACCAAGTTGGTAAAGGGATTAGGTCTAGCCAGACTCATGGCCAAAGAAAACTGTGAACTGATGGGAATAAATTTTACATGTGTTAGATCAGCAAAGGGGTAGACTATGGTAGCAGCTGAAACAAAAGTAAATAAAGATTAGAATAACATTCTAGCAGTAGCTGAGAACATATCTTAATATGAGTGGTACTCAGGTATCATTCAATTTTTGCTAAAATTAGAAGTTTCTCTTGATCTTACTCCTAACCAAGTACAAGCTCTTAAGTTGAAATCTGTTAAGTTTTGCATAATTGACAATTTGCTATATTGGAAGGATCAGTTTGGAATTTTGTTAAGATGTCTAGATAAAGAGGAAGCAGAACAAGTCATGTAACACTTTCATTCCAGTACATGTGGAGGCCACCACTACTAGAAAACCATATCCCACAAGATATTAAAATCAGGATACTATTGGTCAGTCCTTTTTGCTGATGTATGCACTTTTGTAAGGGCCTATGACCAATGTCAAAGGTTTATAGGGAAGTAGTAGCTCAAATCCTTGCCCCTTAGTCCTGTTACAGTGAATGGGCCTTTCAAGCAATGGGGTCTGGATTTCATTGGTGAAATAAATCCATCTTCCAGTGGATAGCATAAATGGATCTTGGTAGCCATTGACTACTTTACCAAATGGATAGAAGCAGTACCCACCAAAAATGCCACTCATCAAGACATCATGAGATTCTTATATGAGAACATCTTCAATAGGTTTGGTTGCCCAGTAAGGTTAGTAACTGATAATGCACTAGCTTTTAAGGCTGGGGCATTAGTTAGAGTGTGTGAATCAACGGGTATTCAACTGGTGCACTCCACATCCTATTAACCACAAGGCAATGGCCTGGCTGAGTCATCCAACAAAAGCTTAGTCAGAATCATCAAGAAACTACTAGAGAGAAATTAGAAAAGATGGGGTTCAAATCTTAAGTTTTATTTATGGGCTGATAGGGTGACAGATAAAAGATCCATAGGGACTTCTCCATTCAAACTAGTTTATGGAACTGAGGCCATCTTTCCTATCCAGCTCATCCTTCTAGTGGAAAAGTTATTTTAGGAAGAGGAGGATGAACCAAATGATATGATGAGAAGGATGATGGATTTGATAGAGTTACAGCAGACCAGGGAGCAAGTTATAGGAAAATCAAAATCTCATCAACAGAGGATAAAGGGCATTGTTTGACAAAAGAGAAAAGGCAGACAACTTCTAGGTCAGAGATTGGGTCCTCAAGTGGGATGCTGTCAGACAGGACAAGGGGAAACATGGAAAATTTGACTCTTTGTGGATTGGCCCTTTAGTTATAGGCCAGGTATATGAGAATAACACCTTCAAATTGCAGAGTCTAGAAGGTGAAGAGGTATTCAATGGCCCAGTAAATGGGCGGTTCCTAAAACTCTATTTTATTTGAGGCTTTGAGGCCTTATGATTGTAAATTAGTAGATAGTAGGTTGTTTTGATTTCAGAATAAGTCTCCATGCCCAATGGAATAATAAAGAATAGTGTTAAGTTACTTGGTTGCTTTTAGGGAAAGGAATTTTGCTCTGGGGTTCTTGGGACCTCACAGGGAGGTTCCCATCCCCAAGTAGGAGCCAGATGTTATCTCCCAAAATAAATTTACTTTCATTAAGTTCACACAAAATAATTCATTTCGATAGTATGAAGGGTTAACGCATGCAATGAGAGATATGAATGTCACTAACAGTTTTGAAAGCCTCTATTTTTTATGCAAATTTCACAAATTTGTAGCTTCGGTGGCTTGGGAGAGGATCAGAACATGTCATTAGCCACCGAAAGATGGAAGATAAATAATAGGTGGAAGACCCCTTTGGTGGTAAGGTGTATTGCTAAAGTTTTTACTGCCATCGTAACATTCTTAAACAATGAGCAGAGAAGATAGTGGCTAAAAGTTCTACTAGTGTGGAGAATAGAGGGATTAAAAGCTCTGATGGTAAGAATTTTTGAGTTCTGATCGTCGACGTTGTGGAGTCTAAGTTCACTGTAGAGCCGCAACGGTGGAAGAAAGATAGACTATGAGTTCCATGAGAAGATGAAAACTTTGGCGCCGGAACTTGAAAGCACTAACCATTGGCGAGTTAGTCCACTAAAGAACCGAAAGGGAGGAAAATATACAAACTACAGGGTCCGTGAGCAGATGAAAACTTCATCGTTGAAACTCGGAATCACTAGCCATTGGTAAGATAGTTCAAGGGGGAGCCACAACAACAGAAGAAAAATAGAATATGGCTTCCGCTAAATGAAGAAGCTATATAGTTCAAGGGGGAGCCACAACAACAGAAGAAAAATAGAATATGGCTTTCGCTAAATGAAGAAGCTTCTGATAGCATGACAATAGAATATCATCGGTGATCGGAAGACATACATACTATGGATCGGTGACTTCACAACGAAGATCCTTAGCAGTGTCGACGGCATAGAGGACTAAAGCTTCGATTCCAACATCATCAATAAACTTCTGACAGCAGTAAATTTAGTTCATTCCACCTTCGAAACACCGGTAGCGCTCCAGTATACAGCGCCGATGTGCTAGAAGACAGAACTTCCGATCAGCGACCGCGGCGGTAAGGTAGAGAATCTGGCAGATTAAAAATTGAGACTTGGAGCAATGAAAATGTAGAAACACTGATATTTGGAGCACCAAAACAGTAGTAGCATTGATACTTGGTGCACCAATGAGCTAAAAGAAAAATCCCTCAATCGATGACTGCGGTGACAATACAGAAAATCCAGTGGATTAAACAAGAAAAATCACATCAGTTAAACACCGATACACTGGTTGTTGGCAACAATTTCATACTGAACCAGCAGTGGGGATGATTAGCGACCACTTCAGTCATTAAAATATCACTCAGTGAACTAGATATTCATAGTAGATAAACAAATAGTTAGCAAGGGTTTGAAGCCATAATTTGGAAAAACTATCACTTTCAATTATTTTTTGGTGTAAACAGATCGGATTTTCAGGATCTATAAATTTTGCAGAAGGCTATAAATCCCATGATTAATTTATTAATAAAGGTTCAACTTTGGGGAAATATGAGCCAATAATACTTTCAAGCTTCTCATTTTACTTGTTCATGGTATAAGCTCTTCTGTTGTGATCTGTTCAGCCATCATCTCTTTCTTTACTGTGTTTATTCCTGAATGTGCATTCAGGTTAGTTTCAGATTTTTTAAAAAGCTGATAGCTATCATCCTATCAGTATATTAGTGATATTTGATTTATAGATACCCTGCTCATTAGGATTTAGCCATTTATATGCATGTGTTATGTGTGTAAGTTTGACAGCCTGGTGAGTTCTCCATCCCTGCACCTTATAGTCGAATTTCTAAGCAAATTGCAACTAAAAGCCTTGTAAACGAGTAAGTCTTATGCATTCCTTGAGAGTGGAAAGGTTACATAGGTCGATTGACTTGACCCATATCTAAAAACCCTAAAAACAGTTTAAGTTACCAGGCATCCTTGAGCTACAACCTAGAGGAGTTTCCTGGAGTGATAACAACTTCTTTGGACATGCAGTTGCATTCAATCAGAAAAATTAGGGTGTACAAAGGCATGATGAAGTGTTCACATATTTATCTATAGTAGCTATAGTATTTGTGGGCCCAAAACAATCTATATGCTATGTATACCGGGGTCCTATCCCTATCCCAAATACACCTCAAGGATGGAAAAGACTGGGTACATAGTATACAGTCAATTAGGATAGAGCTCATGTAGAACTCTAATTTCTTTTATGACACCCCTCTCAAGGCTAAGGATATGCATGCTGAGAGGATATTAGACACTATGTTTGACCAATTAAATATGGTTCCTTCAGTGGCCACATAGAAGATAATGGGTGTCCATCCTAATTTGAAGCATTTTCCATGAGCTCTACCAAAAATCCTATTCAACATTAGTGCAATAAATCTATAGGGAGTACAGAGAGTATATCTATCATATTCTCCTAAAGGGCTGGTTCGAAAGTTCTTTCCTTGTATCATCATTCTTTTAACTATTTCTACCAGGTCCATAGTTGTCTCTTTCAACCAGCTTTCTATCAAGTAAATCTGAGCAGGAGGTAGATGATATGCCATAGAGACATATGCAGGGCTATATGCAGCGTAGCCCTGCTTAGCAGTATTTTCAAGGATCATCATAGTTACATCTGCCCTAGGCAGAATCCAACCGATCACCTCTGAGCACGGGAACAACTCAGGTCTTGTGGCTACTTTCATAAGAGCCGATTTCTCGATGTTTGCATAAATGGTTAGCTCTTTGAATCTTGCATCAGGTACGTTTTGATTTGCAATCATCATTTATATATCGCTCCATTTATAATCCGGTTTGACCCTGGTGGTAGCTTTGGTATCTTCATATATGTATTCAACCTTGGTGATGATCTCAACCTCTGGTTCTCCTTCAACAACTGAATCCTTCTTCTTTTTTCTTTTGGACATATCTTCTTTGCAACAACCACCTTGTAATAAACATAGCATGTTATTAGACCATTTAGATTTTACCAAGTGAAACAATAATAACAAAAAACTATATCAATCTATTTACCTCTTCCATGTACATTCTGAAAATGAAATATACACAGCATTAATGCACGAAAAGAAACATGACAAGGAAAAAGAAAATCCTGCAGGTTGTGTCTTAAAATCCTCTAAGTCCACTGTTTGTGACAAAATTCACAACCCAGAGAGAAAACAACTCTCTATCTTAATCTGGACTGCATCTGAACTAACTCGAATTTGTCCGATAAAAGTATGAACCACATCATCATTACTGCTAATCCTCAAAACACTTAACCCTATACTGTGCTCTTCATCGCGAAAAACCCTAATTTGACCAAAACATAGAAAACCTCCATCATCCCATGAAATAGGGTAAATGCACACAAAACTTTAAAATCTACCTGGACGGCCATGGAAAACCAAAGCAAGGGTGGTTCATATAGTGTAACGCTTTTTTGCACCATGCCCTCAATCATTCGCGCATGATTAAAAACATACATAACAGCTCAATCGGTCATGCGGTCTCAAAATAAAAACTCGCTTAAGCAAACTGTAACAGTTAAATTCTTCAACCTTAAAACTTTATGCAAGTATACAACGAAGAAAAATATGCTTTATGCGATAAAACTAAACTCACGCACCACCTAACTGGGAAAAAACCTACATAGAAAAAACCACAATTCCAATCAACGAATAAGAATAAAAAAGACAAAGCCATAGTTTGCCTACCTGGAAAAAGGGTGTGCAGTCAGCGAGATGACCCAAAAATCTCCATGGTAGCACGCTAACGAGTCGAATCTGGATAGATGGGCATGTGAAAAGTTCAATCAACAATGACTAGAGAAAAAATTCAAGTTTCAATACAGATAAAGGATAAAATAAGGCTCCCCTTGTATATATAGAAACTCGATAGAAAATTTCGGTGGGAAAACCCTATCGGTAGTTAACTTCTCTAAAAATCGAGAGGATAGTTCAAGTTACAGCCACAACGGCAGACAAAAAACAAACTATGGGTCCCATGAGACTCTAAACCTATCAACGCCAGAGACTCTAAACCTGTCGGCGTCGGAGACTCTAAACGCTAAGTGTCAACTATTCAAACTTAAACATTTCTGTAGTGTCGGCGATGCCAAGAACTATCATCGCGATGGTTATGTATCGGGGATCAGAAAAATTAACCACTAAAGTATTAGCGATTGGAAAGACTATCCTTTGAGCCTCTCATCAATTTCCTTCCAAAACATCAGTGGTGTAGAGGACAAGACTTCTGATCCAATATCGTAAATCATTCCAATAGCGATAAAAACCAAGTCATCGACACAAAAAACAAAAGGGAGATAAAAGCATGGATCAACGATAAACATAACTATCCATGGGGATGTTCACTGTTTTCCTTCCGAAACATTAGTGGCATAGAGGACTAATGCGCTGGCTTATTCTTGAACAGACTCTCGATAGCGATAAAAGGGTCATCCTAAAATAAAAAATGTTAAGCTCTAAAAAGAAAACAAAACTGCACAGTTTTCTATGTTTCCAACCTCAAAAGATCAATTTTTTTAAGTAAAAAAAATGGACTTCCAAAACATATTTAAAGAAATCGAAAAAACCTGGGCTAGATCAAATCAATAGGAGGGTCCAAAATTTTCAAAAATTTGGGAAACAAGGTTGCAGCTGCAACAATTAGCGACTACCTGGTGAACATAGATCTCTGAACAATTTATTCTTTGATCAACAAACTATTTTTTACAATGAATACCAACACGCTAAATTCTTTTAGATGTCTATATTTCCCAAATGGAAGATGTATGTACTTTAATCATTGGTGATAGTCCAATTTAGGGAAAATGGGAATCGATATTTCAAAGTCTAGATAACTCTTTTGAGGCCAGGGATATGAATTTCATTTTTTACCTCTGTCTTTGGGTAGCTTCCAGCTTAGACACCACAGGATTGTAACATATGGTAAACAGAAATATTCGTTTTGTTCCTCATTTCCATGCCCTTTTTCACTTTTGTGCTTTTGGAATCTTTTCCTCTTTCGATTCCTCCTACATGTCTTCTTTCTGAAATTTTTAATTCAGGATCCTCTATCCAGAGTTTCCTTTTGTGTGAGAGATGTATTTAATTTTCAGCTCACAGACGGAGAAGAGCTTTGGAAATATTGTACTAATATGGTTTAGTACTTTTTTTTGATACATATTGCTTTCTTAGGATATTTTGACTCTTATTTTCCTTTTGGATTTCAATTCTTGGCATGGAATGATTTAAATGTAATATATTGTTTACCCTGCTTCCTCTCCATGGGTCTGTTGCTATCACCCCCTACGACATTTTTAATGTGAGATGGATGGAGCCTCAAAATAGTATTCTAGACATTTTGATCCTAAGTTATTTTACAAGGATTAAGTAGGACTTCAATGCATTCATAACCATTTAGAAAAACTGCTAAACTAGAATAAGTTCTTTCAAAATAAATTAACAGTATATAGTCTTGTAATGAAAGATTTTAGTTAATCCAGAATTCTGATGAAATCCATGCAACCAAAGGTCATGCTTCTTTATTAAACACTTACATAAATCAAAACCTAATTAACACAAAAACAAAAATATTCAAAAAATAAAACAAATCAATTAGTTTATTTATGTACAAGACAACGAAAAAACGAAAAAATCAAGAAAAATAAGGTTTGACAACTAAACCATTAACTGGTAAGTTCTCTTCCCACCCCTGTAAGTCTTGCAATTTGTAAGTTGAGGGGCCAATGTTTGCTACAATTTGAAAAGGGCCTACCCATAACTGTTGAAACTTAGTGTGCTTTCCCTTTTCATCGTGTGGATGATCCCACTTAAGAACCAGGTCTCCTACTTCAAATTCTTTGTTTCCAGCTTTATGTTTATCAAACCAACGTTTCACTATTTCCTGTTGATGCTTAAATCTTTCTTTGGATTTGGAACTAGACTCTTCTGACTTCAATAGATTATAGATTCTGACCTGTAGGATCTCATTAAAGGTACCTCTAGATTCCTGAGCTATTATGGAAGATGGTAATGAAATGTTGAGAGGAAGAATAACTTCTTTTCCATAAACAAGCATGTATGGTGACACACCTAAGGAATTCTTGGGTGTGACTCTATCAGCCCAAAGAGCATTAGGTAATGCCAAATTCCAACTTCTCTGATTTTCTATTATGATTTTCTTTAAAATCCTAATCAAATTTGTTTTTGTAGATTCTGCCAAACCATTTCCTTGTGGGTAATAGTTTGTAGAATAATGCAACTTGATTCCTCTTTCATTAGCAAATGCAGTTAATGTAATAGAAGAAAAGTAAGTAGCATTATAAAAAACCAGGGAAATTGGAACCCCAAACCTGGTGATAATGTCATCTTGTAAGAAATCCATGATTTCATCTTCATTTACTTTGCGTAATGGAATAGCCTCAACCCATCTAGTGAAGTAGTCAATTTCCGTCAAAATATACTTGTGCTGCAAGGAAGAATTTGGGTTTATTTCTCCAATAATATCGATTCCCCATTGTTTGAATGGCTCTAAGATCATTACTAGTTTTAAAGGCCCCCCTGCTTTAGCTTTCCTTCCACCACCTCTTTGATAAGCATTACACTTTCTGACATCAGCATGAGAATCCTTAAACAGTGTAGGCCAGTAATATCCATCTCCGAGAATCTTATGGGATTTTGTATATCTAGAAAAATTACCTCCAGCAGGCCCATCATGCAGTTCTATTATCACTTTCTTTGCATATTCTTGTTCTAAGCACCTGAGAAAAACTCCATCATAATTCTTTCTGAACAGAACTCCATCAATTGTATGATATGAAGCTGATTTAAGACGTAATGCGATTCATTGTTTAGAATTCCAATGTTCCAGAAAATATCCTTATTGAATGTAATGGACTAGGTCCCGGTACCAGGAATCTAGAGCTATGAATAGAGGACATACATCCACCATATGTAACTCAGCTTCACTATCCCAGCTATTTTCTTCATTTTCCTTTTACTATGGATGTTGGTTTGAACTGAAGATCATATTCTTGTAAGGCAGTTACCCAGTTTCCTCTTCTCTCTCCTAATTCCTTTTGTACAAAAAGAGATCTCACAGCTGGGTGTGGAACTATTACCTTCGTGCGATTCTTAACTATGTATGGCCTGAATTGTTTTACCACTTTAAAAGATACATAAGCTTTTTTATAAACCGCTGGATAATTAAATTTAGTTTCCTGAAGACCAGTGATCATAAATGATATGGGGTACTCATCTCCCCCATCTTCCTTCTGTGTAAGCACCACCGCCAATGAATCATCAGACAAAAAAGTGTATAGAATAAAATATTTTTCGAAATTCAGACTTTTGAGTGATGGTGCATGAGCAATAGATGTTTTTATCTTACTAAATGTGTTCTTTTCGAAATTAGTCCATTTGAATTGTACACTTTGTTTAACCATTTGTTGCAAAGGTTTGACAATTTGAGCAAAATATGGTACAAACCTTCGCACAAAATGTATTGTCCCCATAAATGATTGCATACCTTTTTTGTTATGGGGTAAAGGGATATGTTCTATGGCTTTAATCCTTTCTGGGTCTATGTAGATCCCTTTCTTAGACACCACATGACCCAGTAGCTTTCCTTCTGTGACCGCAAACACGCATTTCTTAGGATTCAGTGAAATACCATATTTTCGACAACGCTCGAAAATTTGTTTCAGATGAAATGCATGTTCCTATCTCTTTTTTTAAAAATATTGTGACATTGTCTAGATATACCACAACACTACAGCCAATTAGACCATGGAAATCTATATCCATGGCCCTCTGGAAAGTAGCTCCAGCTTTAATAAGTCCAAAGGGCATTCTCCTATATGCAAAATTTCCCCACTTGGTTTTGAATGTAGTTTTAAGCCTGTCCTCTTCAGCTACTAATACCTGATTATAGCCAGAGAATCCATCTAATAATGAAAACAATTCAGAACCTGAAACCATCTGCAGTATTTTCTCCATGGGTGGGACTGGATAGTTGTCTTTATCTGATGCACGATTTAGGTTTCTAAAATCTACATAGAGCCTAATTTCTCCTTATTTTTTTCTTACTGGCACCAAATTATAAACCCATTCCAAATGTATGACTTTGAATATAATTTTAGCATCCAACAAATTTTTCACTTCACTTTGAATTAAAGGTTCCAGCTTCAGATGCATCCTCCTCAAAGGTTGTTGGTAAGGCTTGACTCCAGCTTTAATCGGGATGACATGTTGTATGATATTTGTGTCATAAGTCTTGAGCTCTTCATATGTTCAAGAAAACACATCTCTGTACTATTTGAACAGACTAATGAACTTCTTTCACCTGGAGAACAACACTTTCCCAAATTTACATATTTGGGTTCAGTTTCAGTCCCCAAATTTATTAGCTCAAATTGCAAGGATGAGCTATGATTCTTGACATTCGTTGGATTTCTGAATTTGTTATCTAATTCAAACATTGGTTCCAAGGTCTTGACTCCCTTAGGAATAAAATTCCAAAATTTTAATTCTACTTGATGTTCTTCATCATCTATTATTGCTCCCATCATCTATTATTGCTCCTTTAAAAGTCTCATCATTCATCAAGCATTCTAAAATTTGTTGATCATCGTCAAAAACATGTATATTTGTGATCATATCCGGAACAGAAGGCCTGAAAAGTAATTCAATAGAACATCTATTATTAGAAGGCACTAGCCTTGTAGCTGAGGTAGCTAGTAAATCAGCTGCTGCATTCTTTAACCTAGGAATGGACACAATATTGAATGTATGAAAATTTATAAGCAAATCCCAAACTTCATTTTGATAGGATTTTAAATGTGGTGAAATATAGTGTATCTTATTTTGAATTTGCTTAACAACAATTTCAGAATCTCCATATACTTTCAGATTTTTCACTTTCAATTCTATTGCCTTTTAAGTCCCTGAACTAGTGCTTCATACTCAGCTATATTATTTGTGCATTCAAATTCTAATCTACAAGAAAGAAAATGTTTATTTTTCCTTGGATCAATCAGGACACAACCATCCCCTGATCCTTCTAATGTTTTAGATCTTTCAAAATAAAGATTCCAAAAACTATCTACCTCTACTGAATTTAAATTACAAACTACATTTCAAACTAGTTCTACTATTTTACAATCAATCTCATCAGCCCGTGAAAATAGAAGGAGATCGAGCTGAGTATCAGGTATACTACTGGCTTCTTCAGCTTGGTAATTTCCTGGTTCTAATTCAATGAAATAATTTCCCAAAACAGAGTTCACTGGTTCATTCTTTCCCTCTAACTAAGTGACATTATATTTCATTTGAGGCTCTCTTAATACTTTTATCTGATTGGGACTTCCCTTATAACGTAACCATAAATGTGACCAATTTGATGCAAAGTATCCGTCTAACCTTTCCTCCCAATCTCGACTCAAAACCAATCCATCAGCATCTGGTATGTCAGCTACTACAATGTCTATGTATTGACATACCCTCTCATCTGCAGATAAGCGAATTAGAACATCTTCCATTTCCCCTATTACTTTCACAGCTGTCATGTCTAATTGAATAACCTGCCAAGTAGATGGTTTAGGTTGTCCATTAATTTTCTTGCAGACTGACCATGGAATAATGTTGACTGATGCTCCTGCGTCCACTAAAATGTTGTGCACATTATAGTTGAAAATCTCAAAAGTTAGGAGAAATGTTGGGTTTTTATACTTAGACTTCCCTCCCACACTTGCCTCACCAATTTCTTCTTTAGGTTGGTTGTCATTGGGAAGCTTTTCTTATGGTACCTCAAGTTCTTTTAAAAGTTTTTCTTTTTGCTGAGGTAAATTACAATTTCAAGCAATGAGATATTTGCTTTGGATTTTTTAATGTCTTCCACAATATCATACCCCATCTCATGTTCTTTGAGATTCTTCTTGACATTTTCAATCTTATCTTCAGTAGGATTAAGAGGTGCATTAATTTTCTTCGGATCTTGACTTGACATGGTAAAATTAGGTTCTTTAATAGTTGCAGTGTTCTTCTATATCTTTTTCATATTTTCTTGAAGTTTCTTAATCTCATGAAGTATTGACTTATCTTTTTTTAACAAACTTTGACTTCTTGTTGTCACATTGGTTTCTGATGTTTCCCCTTGTTTCAGAGAATTCTCTTCTTCTATATCAAACATTGAAACACAGTCCCATAGAACTAAAGTATATTCTTCTTGTTTTTTTGTAGATTGGTTATCTTTTTCTTCTTCCTTACTAGTTTCTGTCAGTTTGGAATCCAATAATTGATTCATTACCAGTGCCATAGAATTTATCCATTGGGGGCAATTCTTCTCAGAATGAGGTTGTTGATTAAAGGTACAAAAATTATCCATGCCTACATCAGTTAAATTCATTGCTGCAGGATTGTATGGAGGTGGTTTAGGTTGACTGTTGTCTTCCCTTTTCTTATAATAGGGTTTATATGATTCATGAGCTTCTTTTTCCTTCTCTAAATATATCACTCTGTTGGATAACTTTTGCATGATCTTCAACATCCCTTCAAAATCCCATGACCGCTCATCCTTATGCTTAGTCAATAATTAAGGTTTCTTGCTTCCAGAAGTATTTTCTTCCGACTGCACAGGGTAATTCTCTATACTTTCCATCTCAGCCTCCAACTTCTCAGCTTCTTCATAGTTTTTTGCTAATGTAGCTCTCACTGATCTCTTGGAAAACATGGCTACATCAGGCCCAAGGGCTGAGGTATAGTATTCTATTAGAGCATTTTCATATGGCTTATTTACTACAGTGAAATTGTTTAGGTAAGCAGCAAATATTTGAGTGAAATTATGTACCTTTTCTTTTCTTTCTTTATTTAGAGCATATAACCCTTTCATTAAGGCTGCATGAGTTTTCTGAGCTGCATATTTACTTCTAAAAATTCTCTCAAATGTGTTCCAATCCGTGATTGAATTGGCAGGAAGTGCAAAATACCATGAAGCTGATTTTCCTTTTGAGAGTGTGGGGAAACAATCTACACACCACATCTTCATGCTCTCTAGCTAGTAGTCCTTTTATAGCTAAGTCAAAACTATGTAAATGATCATGTACCAAAATTCCTTCACTTGGTTCAAACTTAGATAACATCTTGTCAAAATATTGAGGCAAATCATGCAAGGGAACTGTCAGATTTAAAGGTGACCTAGCTCTCCAAGCAGGTGGTGGAGGTGGTTGATTTGCATTTGCATTAGCCATGATTCTGGGTGGAGAATGAGGTTGTGAATGAACAGGGGTCTGAAAAGGTGAACAGTAAGGTGAACCTGGATCCAATTGATTCAAAGGTTGGTAAACTTCTTGTAAGGATGCTTCTACAAGTTCTTCAAGATATTCTACCAACACTGAGTCTTCTAATTGAGGGCGATCTTTCTTCTGATACTCTCTTCTAGGTAAGACAAAAAAACATAGGTAATCCTCCAATATTTTTCACATAATCCATGGTGATTCTTCTTAAATCATCAACCACTTCCTTATCGACAGGATACAAATACCCTTTCTCTTTATCTTCAGGAGTGTGTTTGTGAAACAAACTACTTTAAAAACTATCACCGGTGGAGTGATTTCGAGGAAGTGAGCTTCCTCAGCCAGCCATGCACTGGTGGTCCTGCTTCTAGTGCCAAAAAACTATTAAGGCCTGGAAAATTACAGGTAACAACAGTTAGGGATTCTCCCCAATAAACGTTCCCAACTAGCCCGTTACTGTTTGGTATGGGGAATCCATCCGGTTTATGGTCCGACTATCATAGGTCAAGTAACAAACTAAATTTTTTTACCAGTTATGGCTCGGTCCACCATATATAT
>LPNX010912825.1:335708-378093 GCA_001517045.1 Pseudotsuga menziesii
ACCATTGATGCTCCTGTTATGTGTCGATGCACTATTGTTATAGGTATGGAGGTGTGGCAGAGTATAGATGGGATCTTCCTTGGACAAGGGAAGTATGCAGTAGAGATCCTGAAGAGGGTCGGGATGATGGAATGCAAGGTTATGGCTACACCTATGGAATCGAACCTGAAGCTATTGAGTGATGCTTCATTAGAGTCGGTTGATGCTACGATGTATCGTTAGATGATTGGGTCCTTGATGTACCTGAGACCAGATATTTGCTTTGCTGTGAACACATTGAGACATGTTCACCTGATGGTTGCAAAGCATGCAAGGGTATAGTTGATTATGGGCTCAAGTACGATGCAAATCGAAAGATTAACCTAGAGGGTTATGTTGATTCAGATTGGGCAGGCAGTTCCATCGACAGGAAGAGTACTTCGGGATGTTTCTTCAGTATGGGATCAGGTGTGATCTCTTGGTTTAGCAGGAAGCAATCCTGTGTGGCACTGAGTACGACTGAAGCAGAGTATGTCGCAGCTTTTTCAGCTAGTTGTGAGGCAGTATGGCTGCGGAAGCTACTATTTGATATATTTGATCTCCAGTTAGATGCTACTTGTATACATTGTGACAACCAGAGTTGCGTGAAGTTGTCAGAGAATCTAGTGTTTCATGATAGGTCAAAGCTTATCAAGATCAAGTATAACTATATCAGTGATATGGTGCAGAGAGGAGCAGTGAAGCTCCTGTATGTTGCGACGGAGGAACAAATAGCTGATGTATTGATGAAGCCATTGGCTAGACTGAAGTTCGAGTACTTCATAGAGAGACTTGGTGTTCTCCAGATCAAGGCTTCCTCTCGGAGAAAGTGATGAGACCCATAGCCATTCTAACATGGTGAGAGGATTGGTTCCTTCCATGGTTAGATGTAAGGGCTAAGCCATTCTGTCATGGTGAGAGGATTGGTTCCTTCCATGTCAGATATGAGTGCTGAGATCCATAGCCATTCTGATGAGTAGGTCATATATAAGGGCTGATCCATTCTGTCATGGTGGTAGGGTTGCTCCCTTCCATGTCAGATATGAGTGCTGGCCATTCTGTCGAGCAGGACAGATGTAAGAGCAATTTCCATTCTACGAATGGAGGCACCTGGTCAGTTACCAGGAACACTCAGTGTAAGAACTGAGTAGCCATTCTGATGTGATAGAGGGATGTGTTCCCACTTGATCAAATGTAAGGGTTGAACCATTCTGTTCATGGCTAAAGGATTAAGTTCCTTCCATGTCAGATGTGAGTGTTGGCCATTCCGACGAGAAGGTCGGATGTAAGGGCAACTGCCATTCTCTAGGAGAATGGAGGTGCCTGTTCAGTTACTAGGTAGCTCAGTCGAGGAGGACTGGGGGCCATTCTGATATGATAGTTGGGATATGTTCCCCTCATGATCAGATATGAGTGCATGCCCTTCCATCATTGTGAGCAGGATGTGTTCCCGCCTGGATGGATGTAAGTGCTAAGCCTTGTCACAGATGATAGTAGGTGTGTCCTATCATGCTGGTGACCATAAGTGTTGTGCCATTTCACAGATGATAGTAGGTGTGTCCTATCATGCTGGTGACTGTAAGTGCAGTGCCATTTCACAGATGGTAGTAGGTGTGTCCTACCATGCTGGTGGATGTGAGCGATGTGCCTTTCCACAGATGATAGTAGGTGTGTCCTATCATGCTGGTGACTGTAAGTGCAGTGCCATTTCACAGATGGTAGTAGGTGTGTCCTACCATGCTGGTGATTGTAAGTGCAGAGCGTTTTCACAGATGGTAGTAGGTGTGTCCTACCATGCTGGTGATTATAAGTGCTGATCCTTTCGATATATGGTAGTAGGTGTGTCCTACCATGCTGGTGGATGTGAGCGATGTGCCTTTCCACAGATGATAGTAGGTGTGTCCTATCATGCTGGTGGTTGTAAGTGCTGAGCCATTTCACAGATGATAGTAGGTGTGTCTTATCATGCTAGTGAATGTGAGTGCTAGGCCTTTCTGATGGGATTGTAGTTTACTACATGATCAAATTGAGTGTTGGGCATGCCTTTCTGACGAGCAGGTCAGATGTAAGTGCTGGGCGAAGACCTACATGAGGGTAGGCCTACAACCAGCATGAAAAAGGGTTGGCTCTGTAGAACTTCCTATGATGAGAAGAATCATGAGATAGCACCAGTGTTGATCCAGATCGAGTGATGATCCAGATCCAGTAATGATGATCCAGCCGTGATGATCCAGATCCAGTCCAGTGATGTTGATCCAGATCAAGAGATGATCCAGATCCAGTGATGATGTTTTATGTTGATCCAGATCGAGAGATGATCCAGATCTAGTGATGATGTTCTATGTTGATCTAGATCGAGAGATGATCCAGATCCAGTGAACATGACTTGAATATGAAGATGACTTGAAGACAAAGATGACTTGAAGACGAGATGATCCAGCTGATATAGAGAAGAAGACCAGTGCTGAAAATTTTATCGAAAGAATACCTTCCTAGTTAAGAGGGAGTGTTGATGTATATGTAACTTTGGAATGTATTCTTCTATGTATCTTATGTATTGTAACCCGATGTTTATTCTGGGATGTTTCTATTATGTATTTGAGTCATGTGGTCATGCCCCGATGTTCTGATCGGGAGGAATAATAATGTAAACAAGTCATGTCAAGTCATTAGGTAAGTCCCCACAGTTTTGGGGCACTTAAGTTATTATACACTAATTAAGGTGTAGGCTCGAGTAGTAATTATTAGGTTGAGCCTACATGTGAAAGTGCAATTCAAGTGAATGGATGAATATAAATAGAGAGTGAGAGTCTCTCTATTTATCACTTGTGAAACACATCATTCACTCTCTTATGTGAGGCACACTTGTGGAGAAGGAAATATACTGGGACTAGAAGACCACTACTGTTAGGAGATCTCTTACTATTTTGGTGCTGATTCTATCTTTGAGGAAGTTGCAGGGTTTTCTCCTTTATGGTTTCCCCCAGGAAAATCTCTTTGTGTCTCTTGTCTCTTGTGATGTGCTTATGTTTTTTTGTTGTGCTTGTTATTCTCTCAGTGAAAAGATCCTAAGATCATAATGCTAGCTTAATGTGATGAAAAACTAACAAATTTATGCTCTAGTATTGCATCTAATCTCCTCTCTGCTGAAATTTGGCATCTATTGTATGTAGCAAGCACCCTCCTGCAGTATTTGGCACATGCTCCCCTCATTTTCTTTACATTTTTCTTGAATTCTTCTGCAACATTGATTGCAAACTCCAATAAATCATATTCCTTCTTTAAACTATGCTGTTCTTTAACTAGTAGCTCTGCAGGAGATTCCTCATTTGTTTCTATCCACACTATTCTCCCTGTTAGAATCTCCAGAATCTCTTGAGATCTGCCCAAAAAATAGGACGTAGTATCCAAAATTTCTTCTAATCTGCTATCTATTTGTAAAATATTACATCTTTCTTCCTCAATGCACATTTGTAAATGGTGGATATTCCTTCTCTGAGTTAGAACATGTTCTTTTAAAGGCTGGAAGTTTGTCTTCTATTCTATAGAATATTTCAGTGATGTTGTCAATGAAGTATTATGTTCTTTCAAGGCTGCCACATGTATTTGATATTGATTTTATATTTCTTCTATGGCGGCATTCTCTGTTTCCAACTTAACAATTCTTCTTTGTAACTGGTCCTTCTCTACACTCAGAGTTTCATAGGACACCTAAATGGCCTCTTTCTCAGTTTTCAACACTTGATTCTCTGGTTGTAGCCTTTGTAATTCTGCTAAGCTGTTCTGAGCACTATTTTCTATTTTCTCTACAGAGACTTCTAAAGCCACCTTATTTGCCTACAGAGTGTGGAGTTATGTCCTTGAAGTCCTCACTTCATTCCTCATATTTCCTTTTCAGTTTATGACCTTCATCCCTCTCCTTCTTCAGTGTTTCTTTTAATTGTGTTTCATTCTTTCTTGACTGCTCAAGATCCGTCATCATCCTATTTACATTATCTTTAGTATCTTGGGTTAATTCCACCCCAACTCTTGCTGTCAATATTGGATCTGCATCTGTTCCATACACCAAGGTCTTATCACTTATCATATTTCCAGATTGTCCTCTATTTTCAACCTTTTTCTCCGTTCTTTTTACGATCCTTTTCTTCTCCTTATCATAGAAAATAGTACTGAAGTCAGGGACCTCCTCCCCTTCCTTAGGCATGAAAGGGATCAGATTCATTCTAGAAAATGAAGCTTTCCCTATTGTGCTGCCAAAAGATGCAGCAGGATCCTAGGGATCAGGATTAGATTGTTCGTGTCCTTGATCTGTGTGATCCTGTCCCCCCTGTGTATCTCACTACTCAGTAGTCAGTTGGTCTTTTTGAGATCCTGTTAATATCATACCTTCACTTTCTTCTTGTCTTTTCTTGATCTCTGCTTCTTCATTTCTCTTTCTCTCTTCATCTTCCTTCCTTGCTGCTTCCTCTGTAGCTCTCTTTATTTCTTCTTCTTCATTCTTTAGACAACTTTGTGCCTCCTATGCTAGCCTTCTAGCATATTCTTCCCTCTTTTTGGCTCTTCTTCTTCCACTGTCTTAGTCTTCTATGAATTTTTTCCCTTTCTGCCCACAATAGCTATTTTCTACTTCAACCTCTTTTTTAGAGCGGTCATGTTCTTTGCAATTTTGAATGTTTCCGCATCCCTTGTCCCAAAATTTGGTATATTCAAAATGAGTACTTTCCTCCTTGCAGTGATCAACCACCTTATTTCGAGAGTCATTCCTATGAAAGTTAATTTCACCAAAATGGAAATGCTCCAACTCCTGAACAAACTCTGCAGTCTGTTTTACCTTTGAAAAATTATAACTTCCAAGCCAGAAAGGTATTGTGGGATAGGCTGCCTTCTTATAGTTTGAAAAGAAAATTTCCTACACCATTAATATAAACCTGTCTAATTGCCTCTTTTTGCAGTACATAATTAGTAGCATACTTAGGGAGTAGAGAAGGTACTCTAGAATGCCCATACATTCTTATGTACAATCCTTCCTCAGTCAAATAATAGTCTCCATATTCCTCGATGAACTTGAATGCTTCTTCAGACATGTAGTTGCATTCAGTCAGGAAAATTAGGCTGTACAAAAGCATGATGAAGTGTTCACATATTTCTCTGTAGTATCTATAGTACTTGTGGGCCCAAAAGAATCTATATGCTATGTATACCGGGGTCCTGTCCCTATCCCAATTACACCTCAAGGATGGAAAAGACTGGGCACACAGTATATAGTCAACTAGGATAGAGCTCATGTAGAACTCTGATTTCTTCTATGACACCCCTCCCAAGGCTGAGGATATGCATGATGAGAGGCTATTAGACACTATGTTTGAAAAATTAAATATGGTTCCTTGAGTGACCACATAGAAGATATTTTCTATCCATCTTATTTTGAAGCTTTTTCCATGAGATCTACCAAAAATCCTATTCAGCATTAGTGCAATAAATCTATAGGGAGTCCAGAGAGTATATGTATCATATTTTCCTGAAGACCTGGTTCGAAAGTTCTTTCCTGGTATCATCATTCTTTTAACTATTTATACCAGGTCCATAGCTGTCTCTTTCAGCCAGCTTTCTGTCAAGTAAATTTGAGCAAGAGGCAAATGATATGCCATAGAGACATATCCAGGGCTATATGCAGCGTAGCCCTGCTTAGCAGTATTTTCAAGGATCATCGTAGTTACATCTGCCCTAGGCAGAATCCAACCGATCACCTCTGAGAACGAAAACAACTCAGGTCTTGTGGCTACTTTCATAAGAGTCGATTTCTCGATGTTTGCATAAATGGTTAGCTCTTTGAATTCTGCATCAGGTACGTTTTGATTTGCAATCATCCTGTATAGTTCTCCCCATTTATAATCCGTTTTGACCCCGATGGTATCTTTGGTATCTTCATATATGTATTCAACCCTGGTGATGATCTCAACCTCTGGTTCTCCTTCAACAACTAGAGCCTTCTTCTTTTGTATTTTGGACATATATTCTTTGTAACAATCACCCTGTCATAAACATAGCATGTTCTTAGACCATTTAGCTTTTACCAAGTGAAACAATAATAACAAAAAACTATATCAGTCTATTTACCTCTTCCATATACATTGTGAAAATGAAATATACATAGTATTAATTCATGAAAAGAAACATGACAACACAAAAATAAAATATTGCAGGTTGTGTCTTAAAATCCTCTAAGTCCACTGTTTGTAACAAAATTCACAACCCAGAGAGAAAAAAACTCTCTATCTTAATTCGGGCCACATCTGAACTAACTCAAACTTGTCTGATAAAAGTATGAACCACATCATCGTTACCGCTAATCCTCAAAACAATGAACCCTATACTGTGCTCTTCATCGCAGAAAACCCTAATTCGACCAAAACACGAAAAACCTCTGTTGTCCCATGAAAAAGGGTAAATGCACACAAAATTTTAAAATCACCCCAGATGGCCATGGACAACCAAAGAAAGGGTGGTTTAGACAATGTAACGCTTGTCTACACCATGCCTTCAATCATTCACACATGAGTAAAAACATACATAACGGCTCAATCAGTCACGTGGGCTCAAAAGAAAAAATCGCTTAAGCAAACTGTAACAGTTAAATTCTTCAACGTTAAAATGTTATGCAAGTATACAACGAAGAAACATTATGCTTTAAGTGGGAAAACTAAACTCACGCACCACCTAACCGAGAAAAAACCTACACAGGAAAAACCATAGTTCCAATCAACGAATAAGAATAAAAAAGATAAAGCCATAGTTTTCCTACCTAGAAAAATGTTGTGCAGTCAGCGGGATGACCCAAAAATCTCCACGGTAGCACGCTAACGAGTCATATCTGGACAGCTGGGCACATGAAAAGTTCAATCGACAAGGACTAGAGGAAAAAATCAAGTTTCAATACGAATAAAGGATCAAATAAGGCTCCCCTTGTATATATAGAAAGTCGGTGGAAAAATTCGACAGGGAAACCCTATCGGAAGTTAACTTCTCTAAACGTCGCGAGGATAGTTCAAATTACAGCCGTAATGATGGACAACAAACAAACTATGGGTCTCGTGAGACTCTAAACCTGTTGGCATCAAAAACTCTAAATGCTAAGTGTCAGCGATTCAAACTTAAATGTTTCCGCAATGTCGATGATGCCAAGCACTATAATCATGATGATTATGTATCGAGGATAAAAAATGTTAACCACTAAAGTACCTATGATTGAAAAGACTATCCTGTGAGCCTCTCATTAATTTCCCTCCAAAATGTTGGCGGTGTAGAGGACAAGACTTCCAATCCAATATCATAAATTGTTTCGATAGCGATAAAAACCAAGTCACCGACACAAAAACAAAAGGGAGATAAAAGCATGGATCAATGAGAAATAGAACTATCCATTGGGATGTTCACCATTTTCCTTCCAAAACGTCGGTGGAATAAAGGACTAATTCCTCAGCTTATTCTTCAATAGACTCCTGGCATCGATAAAAGGGTCTTCCTAAAATAAAAAATGTTAAGCTCTAAAAAGAAAACAAAACTCCACAGTTTTCTATGTTTCCAACCTCAAAAGATCAATTTTTTAAGTAGAAAAACTGGACTTTCAAGACAGATTTAAAGAAATCGAACAAACCTGGGCTAGATCAAATCAATAGGAGGGTCCAAAATTTTCAAAAATTTGGGAAAAAAGGTTGCAGCTGCAACAAGCTGACATCTCTAGGAGAGTCTAATAACCCTAGTGCCCCATAGCTGTGGGGAATTTTCCCTCCGATCAACAAGGAGGGTTAAGCTTGACATAATTGTGGGGACTATTACCCCGACTTACAATGGAGGGTCAAACTCAATGACTTTACATGACTTGTTTGAATTATTGAATCTCCTGATTAGAACATTGGGGCATGACATGACTCAATTACATTATAGATACTTCCCGGAATAAACATTGAGGTACAATATATAATATATACAAGTGAATACATTCTGAAGTTACAAATACATCAACAACAAGATAGAATGGGTTCGTAGCTAGGGTTAAAGTGAAATGGTCATAAGGTTATGACAAATGCAAGCGGATGTGAAAACCTAACCTATATGCCAGTTTAAACATAATACCTAAAATAGGCACGAACAGGTTGAAGGCATGGTCAAACTACACTCAAGACAAGATCCTACAACATCACATTAGTTCAAAGAGTCCAAAACAATAAAAAAAGGTCAATAACTATAGAAAGTGGATAAAAATTTCAAAATTTTTCTATAAAATAGTGAAAATTTTAAAATTTTCATACCATTTTGAATTTTTACCCACTATAGTGCATTTGAGTTGAGAACTTCAGAAGTGAATTCAAGGATCATCATTTGGCGAAATCCCTCCACGTTTGATCCAGGTAAATTCCCTTTCCCCACTCTTTCATTTTGATATAAAAAATTTCAATTTTCATGGTCAATTTAATTTTTTGGGCCATCCCATCTTGGGTGTTTCAGCCCATGCAGAAATCAAGCATTTTTCTGTGTATAGGTCTCACCATATGCAGAAAATGCCATGAAACCCACGTATAGGGCTACGAACAAGGTTTTTATGGGAAAATCATGATCAAACATTTTGTTTTTTGTGCAGGATGGTACTAGAGTGGAGAGAGAGGGAGCATGGTGATGTTGAGGAAGGTGTTCAAGCTGATATCATGGCTCACCAAGCATTACGGGCATGTGGCTTATACAAAATCGATCACCATAAGAAAATATAACTATGCAATGCAAAACTGTACAATAATATACAAAAATTAGCCTTGGCTGAAGATCATGCATAGTATTTTTTGAGATAGAACCCATTTCTAGGCTCCGCAAAGGCTGTCCCTTCATAATAAACCAGCTCATAGGTGCCTTTCTCTAATACATGTTTAACCATGTAAGGACCATTCCACATGGGATTAAACATTCCTACCCCCAAGGATTCCTTAGCTTGATCCAATAAAAGGACCAAGTAACCTTCACTAAACCTCCTAGGACAGACATACTTATCATATTGGACCTTAACATGACGCTTGTTAACCTCTAGAGCCACTAAGGCATCTCGGCGCTGCTCATCAAGCTGCTCTAAGTGGACCAGACGCTCTTCCAATGGGGAAGCCTTCGGTAAAAGCTCCACAACTAGCTTCATAGAAGGGATTTCGTATTCAACCGGTAATATTTACTCCACCCCATCCATAAGTTGATAGAGAGAAAAACCAGTGGCAGTATTAACCGTGTTCCTATAGGCCCAAAAAGTAGGATACAACATGATATGCCAATTATTCTTTCTTTGTGCGATGGTTTGCTGGAGAATGGACTTAAGTGACTTGTTCACTACCTCAACCTGTCCATTCTCTTAAGGGTAATAAGAAGAGGAGTGCTCTTACTTATATCCTAACTTGGAATCCAACTCTTCCATCATTTTGTTCTGAAAGTGAATGCTATGGTCAGTGATAAGCTCTTTCGGAATGCCAAACCGGGTGATAATCTAGTTAAATACGAAATTCATGGATCTCTCACCATTAGATTTAATTGTGGGAATAGCCTCTACCCATTTTGCAAAGTAATTGACAGCCACAATAATATGATGGTGTCCCTAGACAAAGTTGGGTTCCAATTGATAAAATAAAGCCCCCACTTGGTGAAGGGATCGGCGGTGACAATAGGATGCAAAGGGGCTAGACACGAGTGCATATTACGTGTAAACACCTGGCAAGGGTGGCACTTTTTGACTACGTTAACAAAATCCTTAAAGATGGACGGCCAAAAATAGCCCTCTCTAAATATTTTATAGGCTGTAGAAAGCCTAAATAAAAGACCACCACATGCCCCTCCATGGAAATCATTAAGCACAACCTCAGCCTCACCATGAGTTAAACAATGACACAAAATGGAATCCACCCCACGACAGTACAAAGTATCATCCACTATGAGGTAGTTCTTTTCTACATGACGTATTTGTCGTCACTCATCTCATGAGAGGTGAGTAGGGACCTTCAATGTTTGCGAATACATGATAATATCCCCATACTAAGGGTCCACAGTTGAGATGAGGAATATATGCTCATTGAAAAAAGAATCCTCATAATCCTCCTTTTCCTCCAAATTTGGGAAATCTGATATGAGCTCAGCAAAGATTAACGATTTCTTCGATTTTGCCAAAATGAACTCGAGATCAAACTCTTGCAAAATCACAATACCTTTATTATATTTTCCCCCAATCATCCTTCTAGTGAGGATGAACTGAAATGGATTGATGTGAGCTATGACCAAAGTTTGAAGAAGGAGAATGTAATGTCTCAAATGTTGAACTGCATGAACGGTGGCTAAGGATAGCTTCTCCACATGGGAATAGAGAAGTTCCACATCGATAAGGTTTCGGCTCAAATAATATATGACATGATAATGGAGCTCCTCATCATCTTGAACCAAAAACATACCAACCGTCTCGTAAGACGCGGCCACATAAATCAATAAATCACAGCTATAGTCTAGTGGACTAAGCATGGGGGCCATTGCTAAGGCTTTCTTAAGAGCATTGAAAGACTCCTGGGCTCATTCATCAGAGTAAAAATGGGTGTCCTTCTTCAACAGACACATGAAGCCTTTAGTCAAGTTGAAAAAATTGACCACGAACCTTCGCAAGAAGGTCACCATACCTTGTAAACATTGAAGGTGTCGAATGTTACATGGAGGAGACAATTGAAGTATTGCATCAACCTTCAAGGGATTGACTTGTTGTAGGTACAATAGATTCCATGTTATTCTCACACAGGATCCCAATTACAAATACAAAGGTAACTTAATAGAATCCTTTGTCCATTTCTGGGATTCTAATTACATTTTTCTTGACTTCTGGGATTTTCCTAACTTAACCAAAATTCCCAGAAATCCATGCTTGATTTGTGTGATTTTAAGATGCAGAAAGCTAGTTTTGTTTGGGATTTTTTTGCGATTCTGGAACCTGCAAGTTGTGGAATGCAGGATTTTGTAGTTATATGTTTTAAAATTTCTTGTCCTGCAACCTGCATCCCACAAAATGTGGAATGCGAGATGCAGGAGATTTTTTTTTAAATATGCTTTGGTCAACCCACAACCCACAAGGCTACAAATGCGGAATGCAGGGTACAGGTGTCATTTGATATGTCATCTGGTTTGCATGTTTCCCCAACCCGCATCCCGTAAAGCAGGAAATATAGGATGCGAAGAGGTTCGAATAAAATTTTGTTGTTCTGCGATCTTGCACCCCGCATTCCACAAAATGAGGAATGCGGGTTACGAAATGGTTAATAAAATTTGGATTTAGTAATTTAATCCCGCATCCCACAAAGTCTAATCTTGACCGTTGTTTTCATCCTCATCCTACGATCTGAATTATTTCCTGTGAATTATATATATGCTGGTCTTACTCATGATTTCTTCACTGTTTTTACCACTGTAACTTGTTGTACTGCATGAATTTACCTTGAAGTTTTTACCAAGAAATTTTTCCATCATTCACTCTGGTTTCAGGTTAGTTTTCGAGTTGCCTTTTAAAATTTGAATTGTTTACTGTTTTTCCTATATAAATTAGTTTTAATTTATGTTTTATGTGTCCAAAAGAACATGGAAACCTCCAAAACACCTTGAATTACCCAGTGCAAAAACCTCCAGAAATATATGCTCACCAAAGACCCAAATTTCGGTGTCTTCTTTGATACTAGTGGTCAGGTCAGCGAAAATTACCATCTAGATTGGTCCTGAATCTATTCTATCTTTGACAACAATGACCTTTCAAAATTTCAAGGTGACCAACCTATTTACGAGAGAATTAGGGATTTTGGCATCCACATGATCACTCCAAGACTGACCGTTCTCCCTTACCATGACGTAGTAAGATGGATTATTGACCATTCCAATACAAAGGATCGTTCTTTTAACACTAGTACTGGATTATTGCTGGCCAATTTCCGTTCTAATACCTTTGTGAAAATTTATGCTCTCAAACCTTTTATGCATCTCCTTAATGCTGATTTTGTTAAAGCTACCAAGTCCAGCTACGATTTTGACCAAATGCTGAAGTCCTAGATGGCCGAACCACGTAAATATTCCCAGAGAAAAGATGAACTTTACCCCATTGAATGGTTCAAGGAACCCTATTCCGTACTAGCAGCAATGTTGTGCAAGCTCCACGGTCTCCCCAACTATTCTTACTTCAAGGAAGAATGGGCTCTGATTTCCCATCATGTCATAACTATAGGTGAATCCCTCCCATGGGATTCAATCCTGTCTTTAGAACTTAAAACTGCCATACAGGAATTCTAGAAAGCTACTACCAGGAAGAAGCCCAACTTCTTATTCTTCGGCTTCATTGTCAATATATTTTGTGTGGAGTTCTGTTATCCAAATATGGGATGGAGTTGGGTACTACCAGCCCTGCCCTTACACATTTACCACTCAGAGATATGGGACACCAATTATGTAACCATATTTTATGAAATCTGTGAGATTTTCCTCAGCTGGGTTTATTTCCTAATTTTCAATAAGGAAGCTCCTACATTCTCCCCTGAAGCCAAAACCCTTATAGCCACAATGGGAGATTGGTATGTCACTAAGTAATTCACATATATCAGATTCGTTGGTAGGAATTTTGCTCACATGCTATTAACCAGAAATACACACCTCCTATGGACAATAGTTGGTTCCCTAGATCTGAATGATTCAGGTCTAGAACAAAACACAAACACCAAATGTTAAACTGCCCCTATATCTGGTTAATCAACTGAAATGAATGGCATGATACTTCTCTCAAAGGTTGTCCTCGCTATCCTTGAAGCTTACTAAAGAAGAACCTGTAAAATATGGAAAACAACAAGAGAAACATGATAGCTGTTGGCCACTTTTCCCCACTTACGCGACCCACGTTCTGCGCAGCCCGTTGATCCAACAAATATCTGAGATACCGGCCCGATAGAGCAAGCTCCATCAACAACACCTCCGAAGCAGGTGTGGTCTCATCGGAGATATATCATAGATGGGTAAATTCTGGAACCAAGGAGCTCAACAAAGGTAGCAGGGCAACTAGACAGAGGAGTCGATTGTGCGCGAATGAGAACAATTGTATGTCATCGTGCATGGCCTGACTTTCCCTTCTCCCTCGCAGTTGGCACAACCTATGCGGTGTAGCTGACTCATGTCAATCGACTCTATGCCTTAAGTCGGGATTCATAATAGGAATTATACATAATGATATATATTTATACATCGTCAATTCAACAAGATATTATATTCATCCATCTACCAATTTGCAAGAAACCAATAGAAACTGAACCATATTTAATCATTACACTGGAATCAACTATTAATCATTCACATAAACATTCACCACATCAATCATTCATTTGGATGCAAGAAATAATGTGGAAACCCATCTGGGAAAAACCACCAAGGTGCTCTTCATCTGGCATGAAAAAGGATATAGCACCTTGCAGTCTGTGAGATGCAGACTGATCTTGAGATATGTCTTTAAGTTCATACTCATAGTTCTCATGCTATCTATCTTATTTCTCCTATTCTACTGCTACTACCTACATATCCGCACACATCCTGGATCAACTTTCCTAGCATTTGGGCCACTCTAGCAGAGATTTATCCTTCAACTATTCTAATTAACTCTCTCTTAGATCTGCTCTCTGCAACTATATACAACTCTCTTCTATCAAATCCATTACATAATTACAACTAACAAAAAGCCAATCCTCTAACTATTACATCTCTCCTATTTATAATATTTTACATGACCACTATTAGAGGAAATTTGAGGTCTAAAATGGGCCTCCTAAGGAAAATGATAAAATAATAGTTAAAATAATAAAATAATAGTTATTAATTTTGGAGGAAGAANTTTTTTGTTCCTATTTTCAACATATCTCCTTGTGTTTTTAATCAAATTCCAAGCGGGAGAGCTCGTTGGATGCGGAATTTAAATTCTGCATCTAACGAGTACCCACACTGCATACTTTTGAGGAAAACCACTACCCAAAAAACAAGAAATTCCTAAAAAAAAAACGTGATGATGGCATCATCATCATGTTTTTTCAGGTATTTCTAATTTTTGGTGTAGTGGGGTCCATCAAAAGTATGAAATGTGGGTACTCGTTGGATGCAGAATTAAATTTAGCAGTCTATTGAATAGAGTATATTTGTGGTAATGTTAACTTTAAAAAATTTAAAATCAAATTTTCCAAGTTATGGAGACCTGCCTCGTTCTCTTCGCCTTTCTTAGACAATGTCTCCGCAGGTATTTCTATTGTTATGGGTGGGATCATGATTGGCGCTGATAAGGCATCTGATTCGGTGACACCATGGGTTCTATCCTGCATGGTGTCTCGCACTTTTGTGATAGTCCGTGTGAGTTGGTTAACCTTTGTGGTGATGGAAGATGTCCAATTGGTTTTCCTGGCCGCGAGCTGTCCCAAATTTTTCTCGACGACTTTGGCAACAACATCACGTAGAAGGGTCAACTTCATGTCTGGTATGTCTATGACATAGGGCCAGTTAACCTTCTACCTCTTTCTATATGGTAAGCTCAAAGTGTCTTCGTCTTCCTCCTCTTGCATGGGATTCTTGCCCCTCTTTTTTTGGGCTTGCTCGATGCTCAAATATTCACTTATAGTGGGGTTGTCTAGGTTGTGATTGGGTAGATCATGTTCATATTCTACTTCATCTTCTTTGGAGTCATCCTAGGGATCCTGTAGATTGGTACTGGCACCATGCTGGTGTGGGCTCTCTGGTGGATTCTCCTATGGAACTTGTTGTCATGTAGGTACCTTCTCCTGATAGGTAAGCCATTCCTGAGGCCACTCTTTGATTTCTTGCTCAATGTCTGCATCCCTGAGGATGAAGAATGTTGGAAGGGCTTGCTTATTGGGGTCCCCTTGTGGTTGCAAGATGATGTTGTGGTGTGCTGCATGGAATTGAATGAACGGGTACTCAACAGGTGAAAAAGGAACCAAGGAAAGCAAGCTTTCCTTGGGATCTTGTATTGTTGTTTGTGCAGCCAATGAAATATGCACTGATTTCTAGATTTAATCTTTTTTAAAATAGAAAAGGAAATCTATAGCATGCAACCTACCGATTTTCTTTAACTTGCCATTCAAAACAGATGATTTCCTTATGCTAGATCTACAATGCTTAATGATACTTTTTAGAAATGAGATCTAGACTATGAGCTTTGAAATATAATATCTATGTAAATTTTACTTTAATATAACAGATCCAAATGATAACAAAGCTTTCAAACATAGTAACCAGGTAAGAAAATTGATTTTTTGAAGGAGAAAGAGAGAGAAAGAGTGCTAGAAGCTTGGGAATGTTGGGCTTTGGAGTCTGCTTTGGTGGAACAACGAGGGACTATGTCATTCAGAATATATTGAAGATGAGGAAAATGAAAACCAAATCAACCTATTCTACAAGTGAGATCACCTGCAACTTAGAAATCCTTGCACAAACAGATGGTTAAAACATAGTTGCTGCTGGAAGAGATAATTGGAAAGAATGCCAAAAAACTTAAAATACATGCAACTCCAATAGATTTGAAACAAGCAAACAGTAATAGCATAAATCAAACTAGAATAAACCCTTACCCTAATAGGAGGGAGCTCTCTCCTTCAAGGCCAACAATTAACCAACAAAAGCAATGATAATTAACACAGATTATACCTCATAAGCATTTGACAATCACCATCCACACATGAAGAGCATTACACCATAGATCTTTCCTCCAAAGCTTCTTTATTCTAGAATAATAAACAATAACATAGTACAATAGCAACAACACCTCAATCCCAGTTCTAACTATCTTGGAAGAGGTGATCTGAGCTTGATTTATACAAAAAATAGGAGATCCAGCCCAGGGGGGGCACAAATCCCAAGGAGACACACCATTGCAGCTGAAGGAGAGTTCATTAATGCCGATCTGAAGATGAACTGAGATTCCACTGAGCCTACTTGTCAATCAGGGGGCTGATTGAGCTGACACATCAACCTAGATACTGACACATCAATCCATAGATCTTCCAGGAGAGCCCACGTGTGTGGAGGAGAGAGAGAGGGCACAATTCCCCATAAAGGATGCTGAAGTTCAACTCTGGATCTGTCCAGATCACCTCCTTTAGTCAAGGATTTTTTAGATCCAGTCAATCTAGTTCATATCTAACTGATTTCAATCAAATCAGCTAAGAATCCACTGATCTAAGATTTTGTATTTGCTCCATTATTCATCAATTTATTAATTAAAATACTCAATAATTTATTTTTTGGGGTTTTCTGACCTGAGTGATGAAAAATCACTCAAAACCTGAAAAAAGTGGGTCCATGGGTTTACATGGTGCTCTTAGCTTGAAAATGAGCACTTGCATGATTGAAACTGATTATTTGGCCCACTTTCGTTACAAAACCAATTTTTCCAATTAAACTATTAAAAAATAGCCTAAGTTTTGTAAAAATTAAATTTTAATAAAAAACACTGAAAAAATTTAAAAAGTAGAAAAACCTAAGGGGACTTGGACATGTTCATATGACTTGGCCATGATTCCTAGAATTTTTATACATTGACACATAGAATCTAATAACCTCAATAGGCCTAAATTCCAAGCCAACCACACCAACTTTGGAGGTATTGAGTGAAAAACTTAGAAATTATCAGTCGTTTATTCAACAACCAATTATAACCAAGGGAGAAAACACCCTGGGCTGATTGGATTGACAAATAAATTCTAAGAGACCGAGTATTTTATAGACACTATCATGCTAGAACATTTATTACAATTCCCCGCATGGGGTATAAACATGTGATATAGTACAACAATCACTTCCCAGAATCAATTATGAAGGTCTGCTGAAGTCCAAACAAGTTATGCTTGTCCAGTTCACCAGGATCACTTGATAAAAAACTACTAAGTACAACTTAGGTGTTAACAGGGTCCCCTCGTGGTTGCAAGATGATGTTATGGTGTGCTTCATGGAATTGAATGAACGGGTACTCGAAAACTGTTGCAGGAGTCAACCGGTATTGCGCGCACACTATTTGATAGAGCCTTTCTCCCTGTAGGAAAAATAAAATTTTGGCATCATTCTTGCACTTGTTGTCCTTATAGTCATAGAGGTTCTACTAAGGCCTGCCAAGAAGATATAGGGGGGTATCCATGGGCTGATAGCCTGGTGCCAGAGCCCATACTGCAAAAGAAATTAAAATTAAAAGCCAGGAGAAGTGAAACTTAGCTGTGGGTTGTTCCTATGCTTCTCATGCATCATCCAATAGTTCATTCAAGAGGAACTAGGACCAGTTAATGTGCACCCCCTGTGCACATTTTTCCGCGAGTTGTACTGTTACAACCATGCATTCATTCGGCCTCATTTTGCGTAGGACCTTGCTACATAAGATCTTTGGTACTGCTTGTACCGCACTATCCTCAATAGAGCTGATCAGAAAACCCTTTCCACTACGGATGAGCTGATATTTAGTTTTCATATCATTATTGTCTATATTTTCCCCCTCATTATATAATTACAGGTCACGATCTATTCCCTTTCGTGGGAGACTGATAATTTCTGAAATCAAGTCCATCGTCACCTCATATGGTTTGTTTAGCCAAAGGTAGCAACCATGGAAGCACACAAGCAGCTGCTTAACATACATGTTGACAGATTCAGAGCAGATAAAGTGGGGCATAAGGAGTAGGTTTAATATACCGGACTGCTCCAATCCATGCACGTACTCAAGTGCAAAGACAACTTCTGCGTTTGGTGGATGGCCGGATTTTACTTCCATGAATTGATCTATGGAGATGTCTAGCTTTCGAGTATCATAATATTCAAACTTTAATACCTAGAACTTAGGAAAGATGGCATCCTCTAGTTTTGGGCCATCCTAGGGTTTTGTGACATCGTCTGGAATAGTGGGTTCTTCTAGTAGCTCGGGAATGCTCACTATTATTGCCATGGCACCAGGATTTCTTGGCAATACATAGGGCGGTAGTAAGTTCTTCTACTCTTTAGTAAGTTCTTCTTCTGGTGATGATGGTCGAACTAGGTCGGCTCTATGAGCTTTAGGTATTTTTACCCCAGGGTCGGAGGAACTTGGGGGGTCGGTATTCAAAGATTGCATAGGGAGAACTCCTTGTGCTCCTATTGGTTGCACTAAAGATCAAGAGGTGATTACTTGTGTGAGATGACTTCCTGTTTGCAATGGATGCATGTTATACCAAAATCCTATCACCGTCATGTGATACGAAATTTGACATGCCTACTTTCCTTGAATCCCAACTCTTGGAGTGGAAATTCATGGTTATCATCAATATTCTATGAAAATTCCCAGCACCACGCTTGCCCCTTTATCCAAAATCGGTACACTTGTTTGCACCTCCCATCCCCTATTGCCCACAAGCAGTGCCACCGCTTATGGCGCTTGGTCCATAAGCGGTTATTACCAAAACTGCTCTGTCATTGAAGGAGAAACGCAGTAGCCTAGGTAAAAAGGGAAAAAGAGAAGTTTCTTGGGGCTTCTAGATGATAAGCTTCATGTCCTCCCTTATCCCTACTGTTGTGGGTCAGTTGAGCTTGAGATCCCTCATCCTAGGATCTTAGAGGCCACCTCACCCACTAATCTCTCAACCTACCCTATCCATTAAGCCTTATAAATACAAGCTTATGGCCATGGTTGATGGGGAGAACTCTTAAGGTATTGTTATGCTATTGGATTGATCACTTGGCCCAAGATCATTTCAGACAGTATAGAGAGCTAGAGTCAGAGCTTTTGGGGATGAGAATGCTTGGTTTCATGGAGATGCATGTCAACATTAAGGCTTTATTGTAAACTTCTTTATATTTCTTTAATGCAAGTTGATTTCTGTCCCACATATATTGTTGTTGTATGATTTCACATGTATGTTGTTAGATTCCTTAGTCACTAACATGGATTAGTAGATTATATTCTGGTGGTTTCGATATATTTCGGTGTTGAAGCTTATTGCAGGTACAAAGGGTAATGATCATAGCATTACATTCTAGGTATCTACAACGTCTAGGGAGACTCTTCAACCTCTGTCCTCTATTTGTTCTGGATCTAAATCATTCAGAACAGTGGAACACCTTGCTGTCTGTAGGAGGTGAAATATTCTAGCTAACAAATTTGGCGACTCCACTGAGGAGAGCTATATCAATTGTTCTGATCTTCCTCATTCTACAACTCTTGTCCGAATCCAAGCTCCTTCTTCTTTAACTCTCTTCCGTCAGATCTACTTTTTGACTTGCTTCATTTGGGTTTGAAACTTCTAGATCTATTCACATCTAAGTTATTTTGATCTTTTATGCTCTATTTTCATACTCAATTCAATAGTATTTTCCTTGATCTAGTCTTTTTCTGACTTGATTTGTCATTCTTCTTGTGTTTTGGTCATCGACAGGGAAATATGCCTATGTTGTGCACGAGAAGTGGTGCCACCACCTAAACAAAGTGGGCAGTACACAAAGCCACCGCCTGTAACCTGTTGGCAAGAAGCGGTGTTGTGTAGGAAATGTTGTGTCAACACCTGAGAAGCACGGTGCTAGGTAAGCATCATTCCAAAGCCTTTTTTCCTCATTTTTCTTTGCAAAAATTTGGATTTTGTTGCTTCCTATTCTGCTTATCAGACTTGTGTTACTGAATCTGATGTTTGTGGCTTGATAATTTTATGGTTTAACATTGATTTGAGTGGAATTTCAAAAGTTTGATTAGGTCTTTTGATTGTTCATCCGCTTCTATGCTTGTTGGTTGTGTTTACGAAAGGATTTCTTGTTTTCTAAAAAGTTTAGGGTGTTATTAAAATATATTTTCGTTTCGGTTGCATAGACTAAAAGAAGAACACTAGATTAGCTTCTAGGTTTCATTTCTTATTTGCATAGTAAACTTCTTTTTCGTTCCTTTAAAAAAGAATTTTTTTTTACTGAGACTAGGATATTATCATTGAGCATTGGACAATGGTTTTCTGATTAGCTTTACAAGCTTTCAGGACCTTCATGATCTTTCATCTCTCATACATTTAGAACTATCTCGATCAAAATAAAAAAAAATGGTAGTTTTAAGTTAGATTTGCTTCTGTTTTGAGAAAATTGAAAAAATAGAGTGCATTTGCATATAGGTGTGCTTCTTGTTTTTATTTTAGGAAAAGAGATTCTTCCCCTTCTCATTTGCTTTCAGAAAGAAGAAATTAGTTTGGAAAAGTTATTGCTTGTCTTTGTTTTTGATGTTCATGACTATTGTTTGGAAGTATTGTTGGTTTTGAAACAAAAAGAAAACACTCTTTCCCTCCCGTAAGTAGGCATACTGAACGGTAAAGTGAACATTTTGCACAAGAATATTGCATGGTTTTACTTTTCTATCAAAACATCATGCATTCACCTAACCATACAAGTTAAAATTAATGGTAGTTGTAGGTTAAAATTTATGTAGTAACTTGCGTGATAGGTTAGAGACGTGTTCGGGTGTCGTTAAGCATAGGACTTGTCGTTATTTGTCAGCATTACATTTCGGGCCTCGCATAGTTCTTCCATGTACCATCGGTATATAGAACGACCTTTCACATACCCTTGACGTATATAGAAAGGTACTTCACATACTCAATTGTATATCAAAAGGCCCCTTGTGTGCGATTATGCATTAGACAGCACTACTACTGATTCAAGCTCCCACGTACCTTGAGTATATCGGGAGACCCCACTAGGATACCTTATCTATCTAAGAAAATCCCTTTGGATGTCTTGTTTGGAGCCATACACCAAAAAAAAAAATTGGGGAGATTACTACGCACGTACCCTTGAGGTATATCATGAGTGGCACCTTCTTGACAATCCTAGTGAGAGACCTGACTTGTTGAACTCCTCCTATCATTTTAAGTCTACTTGTTTTGACCTATTGCTTGTGTAGGGAAGTTTTTTGGTGTGTTTTCTAGATTTTCAGACCCTAGGTTAGATAGGAACTGTATAAACTAGATGATTTAAGACAGTCCAGAAGAGTACGAGGCTTTCCACTAGATTTTATTCCTGGTTCAGGAGAAAATCCCATGGAAGCTATCAACCAAGGAGCTGCTACCACCTACCAAGTGGGAGACAATGTGGTTGCAGAAAGTGGAGTACCATATTCTTCACACTCGCCTCCCTTGGTCCAACAACCTTCTCAGGGAAATACATCGTTTCATTCTCCCACGAAAGGTCATGTTGACGATACAACCCATCTGGATTTTGGTCCCAATGCTCTATTTCGGGAGACACCTATAGGACAGGCCATTGCCTCATTTGGCACCCGTGTAAACTCTTCTAAAGATGAATAAGAATGCAGGAAATACCATGCTTCCATCCTCCATGCACAGGATATTAACAAGTAGATCCACGACCTATTAGGCTCAACACCAGCACATTCCACATCTCTTCCTGTGGGATATCGTTCGCTAGCCGATTCTATGAGACCCATTGAACCAATTATAGATCATCCAATAACAACCCAAAACCTAGCTCAAATTACCACCCCTATCACCTCTCATGTTATGTCTGTTCCTAATCCTCCTAGGTCTTCTGCACCTGGGGCCCAACCTTCAATTCCAGATTCATGAGTACCTTCTAGTGTCACGGGACAACCCCCAGCACGACCTATGTTATCTGACACCAGAATTGTACCTAGTCAAAGGTAGACCTCTAACATAGAACCATCTGCAGTTTATGTCCCTCCCACCCATACTAATGTGTTTAATCCCCCATCAAGTTCAGGTCAGCCCTTGGGGGCACAACCTGTAATAATTTAGTCTTCTGGAGGTTATGGTTACCAAATACCTGTAGGTAATCATCCACCCAATCCTACAGGAATGCCTTATGCTAGAATTCCATACCCTAGTAACAATTTTACACCATGGGGGAAACCCAACTAGTCTTACATGCTAGCTATGAGGGGGATACCCATACATACTGGTGTTGGAGGTGCTGGAGGACCGCCTTATGGAGGTCCTCCCCCTGGGGGACCTAATGGTCTTGGAGGATCTTGCAACTTTCCTCCTTACAATCCTGGTGGTCCTCATGGTCCTGGGGGACCTCGTGGCTTTCCTCCTTCTGTCCCAGGAGGGTTTGGTATCCCTCCTCCTAGTGGTTCAGGTGGCTCTAGAGGTTTACCACCTCTTGGGGGCTCTAGAGGGTCTGGTGGTATGCCTCCTGGTGGTCCGAGTGGTACTGGTGGTTCGAGTGGTACTGGTGGTCCTGGTGGTCTTGGTGGCCCTGGTGGTTCTAGATGTCCTAATCCTAGAAATCAACCCCCTGCAGGCAGATCTTCCAGTAGTTCTTCGTCACATCAACCTATTTATCATTCTACTTATGGTCCTACTGGTAATTATATGCCATATCAATATTACCAGTATGTGCAGCCCAACAGACAATTACCTTTCCTAGCAACTTTGGACTTACCTGATTTGTCCAAGTTGATCAATGACCCCATTTAACATAATCTCTCGTGGCCTCCCATTTCGGTAAAGTTACCATCGGACATTCCAAAATTCAATGGGAAGCAGGGAGAGGATCCAAAGAACCATGTTATGACATTCCATTTATGGTGTTCTTCAAACTCCCTCATGGATGACTCCGTTCGGTTACAACTCTTTCAACGAACTTTGACCGGTACGGCCGCGAAGTGGTACATTGAACTCCCACAACATTTGTTTGTGGATTTTGGCTCATTGGAAACCGTGTTTCTTACAGACTTTCAGCTCCCTATTCATTATGAAACAGGCACTGATCTTTTAACTTCTTTGCATCAGAACACCTCTACCCACATTTTCGATCACATTCATAAGTGGAGAAGGCGGAGAAGGCTTATTAAGGCCCCTATTCTAGATCAGTTACTAGCTGATTGGTTCACTAAATAATTGTTTCCTCCTATTGCCCAAGATGTGTCTATGGGCTGTTCTGTTACCAAAGGGAATGCAATTAGTCGGTCTTAGTACCTATACTTGGTCTATTCTGACTCTGGAACTCTTTATGACCTGGTTCCTTAAGCACCTTGCCCCAGCACTGATCCTTCCAAGACACCAGTAGAAGTAGCTGTTGATGGGATTGTTGGTTCAATACAGTCCCCATCCACAAAAAAACCTACCAAGAAAAACCAAACTATCACCCCTACTCCTTTGACTCCTAAGGTTTCCACCGAGGTTAATTCTATTCAAAGTACTCAACCCTCGAGTAATAAAAAGAGAGGTAAAAATAGAAATAAAAAACCTGGAAACCAACAGGAGACTCCATGACCAACCAACAGTGATAATGACAAAGGGAAAAGGAAGGCAAAATATCCCCATTTGCTATGTGGTGGTGACCACTTTTCAAAGGATTTTCCTCGTCGGGACGAAATCTCCCAGTTTTTGAAGTCCAATCCCACACCTACAGTACTTACGGATCCTTTTCCCTCTCAAAAATAGCTGATAGACCATATGTCTAATCAAGGTAACTCAAGTTCATCAAAGGAAATTTGTATGATGTCCTCAGATACAATCCATCTGCACACTCGAAGTCAGAATTATGATAAACCCATAGATAAGAAATAAGATCGATCTTCTTCAGGGAAATTTCCCTCTACTAGTTCTCTGGAATCCGCGTCCACTGTATCCTTATCTATCGAGAAGCCTACTCTCGACATGATTTTGCACCCACCTAAGAGTACTCTTCAGAAGGTTGTCTTTAATCCTAATGCCCGAGCTGCTCAATTTTATAATGTAGTTGAGGATCTCGCTCAGGCACCTTGTGCGATGTCTACCCTAGAAGTGCTCCAAATTTTCCCCACACAGTGCAAGAAATTGTTGACTGCATTAGGAGCTTTAGACCTGGATAACACTAACTTGATTCATTTCAATGTTGAGAACTACAAACCTATATTACCACATAAACTTGCTTTTCAGATCATTATGAAAGTAGTGGGAAATAAAGTCTTTCGAATGGTACTAGATGAAGGAGCTTTGACCTCGGTGTTATCTCTTACTTGTTGGAAATCGCTTGGCTCTCCCGAGCTTGTCACATCACCTACAACCCTTAAAGCCTTTGATGGACAGGATTTCCAACCCCATGGTCTCATATCATCCCTAGCGGTCGAGCTAGGGGGGAAAACCATTTCCATTCAAGTAGAGGTGGTAGATGCCCCTTTAGATTATAATAATACCCATGCTAGGCCAGTCCCCTCCTCCTTACCAGTTGATTCGGGTAGGCATGTTGAAGGATTCATCCCTTATGGGGATCTTTCCATCCACTCCACCTAGCATGGATACCGTGACAGTCCACATGATCACCTCATTTGATTATGATCCTAAGGGAAAAAGTGCTATTGAGTCCACCTCGTTGATTCCACACAAAGCTATGTATGACACCATTCAAACCTTTTTCGATGATCACACTGATGACCTTCATCTAGTGGCTTCAAACCCTTACCATTTACTGTAATGATTAGAAACTTCTCTTCGGGTTCTAAACTATATCTCTGAGACTTTTCCTTTCGATGAGTCCATCATAGAGATCATGAATACGAATGAGCCCATTTGGTAGGACCACCATCATAGATCCATGTTCCTCCCCAACACCAGTTCGGTTAGCCTTGATTTTGCATCCTTGTTTCCTACTGATATTGTCAACGTTCCACAAAGTCCTATATTGTTGCAAGATATAGATTCTGAAGGTAACCTTTGCAACATTAATAAAACAAACTCGATTGACATATCGGCCAAGCCTGATGTTATCGAGCATGTTCATGTTGGGTAGAACTGCTCGGCAGATGAATCTGAAGCATATAAGGCACTTTTTAAGGAACTCTGTGATATTTTTTCCTAGTCTTATGAAGAGATGTTGGGGATTGACCCTTCCATTGTGGTCCATGAGATTAAAAATTATCCCACAGCTAAACCTGTCAAGTAGAAACTTAGGCAATTCCATCCTCAGAAGGTCGCAGCTATTAAAGCTGAAATTGAGAAACTTCTGAAAGCTGGGTTTATTTATCCTGTAACTCTGACAGAATGGGTATCAAACCTTGTCCCAGTCAATAAAAGGAAGGGCACCATTAGATTCTGCATCGACTTTAGGGATTTAAATAAATCTTGTCCCAAGGACAACTTTCCTACCCCGCATATCGATCAGATTATCGACAACTGCGTTGGAAGTGTCATCTTTTCATTTATGGATCGCTTCTCTGGCTATAATCAGATTGAGATATTACCCTTCTATCAGCATAAGATGACATTCATTTTCCCATGGGGAACCTTTGCATATAAGAAGTTACCTTTTGGCTTGAAGAATGTTGGAGCCACCTTCTAGCATGCGATGTCCTATGCATTTCACGATATTAAACATATTGTTGAACCGTACCTTGATGACCTCCCTGCTCATTAACAGGGATGGGAGGACCACCCTGGTCATCTCAGAGACATATTCCTAAGATGTCATCATTATAATATATGGCTCAATCCACATAAATGTGTTTTCTACGTTGAGACGGGACGTATGCTAGGCTTTGTGGTATCCAAAGATGGCATCCGAATTGATCCTTTGAAGATTGCCACTATTCTTGATCTACCAGCCCCAACCAACCTCCTTGAACTCCAAATTTTGCAGGGGTAGGAAAACTTTATCTGCCATTTCATGTGCAATTTCATAGAGAAAACGCACAGTTATATGCGTCTCCTCAAGAAGAACACACCATTCTTCTGGGATGACCAGGCCCAACGCGCCTTTGATAATCTTAAGCACGCTCTGACTCATTCACCCATGATACACCCCCCAGATTATTCAAAGGACTTTCTCTTGTATATTTCTTCCTCTGCTACTACCATCACCATGGTTTTAGCACAGGACAATCTCCATGGTCAGGAACACGTGATTTATTACACCAGTAAGAATATTATGGATTCTGAAACTCGTTATTCACGTGTGGAGAAGTTAGCATTGGCTATGGTCATTGCTGTACAAAATTTTTATCATTACATTCTGCTCCACACTACCACCATATTGGAAGACCAGAACCTGATGTACTACATACTGACTCGTCAGGTACTCGGGCTCAAGTACTCCCATTGGATCATCATCCTTCAAGAGTTTGATCTGGAGTTTGCCAAGGCCACATAAAAGAAATCCTTGGTTTTTGCAAAGCTTATGTGTGATCTTCCCTATGCTACAATGGAATCTGAGCCCAGCGATTCATTCCTGGATGAATTCCTATTCATGATTAGCACTACTAATCCTTGGTATGGATATTTTCTTATTTGTCTCTAGATGCAACGTTTTCAGCCGCATTTATCTCGCAACGATCGCCACCATATCTGTCACCACACAAAATACTATCTCATCCTGAATGATACTTTGTATAGACGTGGGATTGAATCTATTCTTCGGCGATGCCTCACAAATGAGGAGGATGAACATGTGTTGAATGATTTCCACTCTGGAGCATGTGGTAGTCATTTATTTGGGATGGCTACAGCCCAGAAAATCCTTCACGCTGGCTATTTCTGGCCTTCTGTCTTCAAAGAATGTCATGAGGCTGTTAAGAAATGCCCACCTTGTCAACATTTTTATCCTAAAAAGTGCACCCATCCTGCTCTGCTACACCCCATCATTTCCATTGTCCCATTCACCAAATGGGGGATTAACTTCATGCATTGAAAGCCTACCTCAGCTGGTGGGCATGGTTACATCATCGTAGCCATTGATTATTTCACAAAATGGGTTGAGGCTATGCCTACATATGCAGAAGATGGTAAGATTGCCGCTCTCTTCTTGTTCAATCATATTATAGCTAGGTTTGGAGTTCTGCAGTCCATCGTCACTGATCACGAATCCCATTTCCGTAATCAAATGATGGAGGAACTGGGTTCCAAGCTAGGGTTTCATCATGAAAACTCTACACCGTATTATCCGCAAGCTAATGGTCAGGTAGAGGCCATTAACAAAGTTTTGAAAACTATGCTTCGTCGTATGGTTGGAGACCATAAATCCAATTGGCACCACGTTCTTTTCTCCACTCTTTGGGCTTATCGGACTTCTCTGAAAACAACTACTGGTTTCATACCATTCTAGCTTGTCTATGGACTCGAAGCCATCTTGCCAATCCAATGTCAAATTCCATGTTTACAACTTGTCGTCGAACTTCTCCCAGACACTTCCGCAGAGGAAGAAATATTTTTGTACTTGAGTAACCTTGACGAGACTCGCAAAAATGTTTCCTTGGCTAATGAGGCACATAAGAAGCACGTTAAGGCACAGTACAATAAATCTATCCAACCCTGTGTCTTTAACGAGGGTGACCTAGTCTTGACTTATGACCAAAGATATGACAAACTAGGGAAGGGTAAGTTTGAGTCCATGTGGTATCGACCTTTCATTATTTCTAAGGTGTTATAGAAAGGATCTTATGGGCTCATTGATTATGATGGAATCCCTTTGGGGCAACCTCGCAATGGGTTGTACCTGAAAAGGTACTATGCCTAGTTTTTCTTGGATATGATCTTGTGTATATGTATATTGATTGACTTTCAGTGTGCTTTTAGTATTTTCAAGATGGTTTTGAGTTTTAGTGTCTGCATATATTTATACCTTGTTTTGGTCATGTAGATGGCTTTCTACGGCTTTGCTGATGGTGCTTTCCACCAGACCTTGAATCTTGCCTCGGCTGCTTGGGTTCTCTATTCCCTAGCTAAATATTTGGTTAGTTTAGGAGCAATTTGCATAGGTCCCACTACTAATAACATCGTCGAGTATGAAGCAGTCATCGGTCTTCTGACTGAAGCTGCCTCCCAAGATGATTGTGATCTAGTAGTCTTGATGGACTCATAGCTCGTGGTTTTTCATTTAAACCATGTTTACACCATTAGGAACCCGGTGCTCCTCCATCTATTCCAGAGGGTACGCTTGCTAGAAAGATCATTTGAAACTATTACTTATAGGCATGTCCCTAGCGAAAATAATGTAGTTGCTGACTCATTGGATAATTACATCCTAGATTGGCATATTTCCCATTCATGACATTAAAATAAAACATGGTACATTGTAAATAAACATTCAAATACACATAAAACTCATAGAAAATGCATTTTTCCATTCGAAACATATAAACATCGTGTAAAAGTCGATATATATATATACGAAAAAGTTTACAAAAAATAGGTCCCGAGACCTCATCTGAAGCACATATGATTTCAGGCAAAATCATCATACAAAATCCTAAAGTTGTCATCTTTCAGTACATATCTCATACACTAGTGGTGCTCGTGATAGCACATCACTGCTCAAGCTACCCTACGTAGCAGCCTACTGAATCGACCCGTTACTCTCGTTGTGGATCTCTGATATCTCATCGAGAGGTCATCTATGTCAGCATATGGGATATCTAGAGTCAACCTCTCCAGGTTCTCCTCTAGCTCCCCGGTGATATCATCACCCTGTGGTACAAAGCAAGCTCTAGCTCGCCTATCCAATGGAGATGCTCCTCTAGGTTTCACTGCTCCAACATATGCATGAGAATATACAAGTCTCATCACTTAACATAAAAAATATAAAACTTTGAAAAACATAAAAACATTTCATCCATTTTAGGGTTTCTTGCTTCTCACTGATGTCACCCCATTGTCCGCCAGGTAGGAGTGGTAGGTTAGGATCTCTGGTGAAGTCCGTGCCTGTGTAAGCATAATCCTCAATCATGAGGATCTGATCTCGTATCCATCTAAAGAATGGATCACTGAAATTCACCCTTCCCCTATCTGCTCCTATGCGAGCCATGACCTAGACCCACCTCAGCATATGGGGGTCCCATGCTCTTAGACTCCAGAGGACCACCTGAGGTCTCATATATGGAACCCACTCAAAGAAGAAGTAGGCTAAAATGGAACCAAAGCCAAAATGATTTAGCTCTCCCTGCCGACACTTAGTCAACTAATGCTTGAAGATTGAAAGCATGGCTTCTACCTAGTTGAACACCATGGGTGCCATGGCCTCTATGGCATACAACTTGTGTTCCTTGGAATCCTGGTGCACTTGTCTGCACAATCATGTCAGTCAATTGGGTATTCAGCTGATCTTCGTGATGATCCACTTTCATGAGTCATGTCAATCCTTTGAGTCTTTCAAAAGAATGCATTGTCCACTGTCGCATTGTGTGTCTATCCCATTCAGTCATGCTGCCAAGTATTTTTGTCGTGCCGCCCGATGTTCAAAGGGGATTTGAAATTTTTTTACCTTTGCAGTCTACACAGTCTTTGTGTTAGTATCTTTGAGTTAGTCATATGGTTACTATATTGACATAATTCTAGAACTATGTTTCGAGTTTCTTGTCGTCAATGTGGGAATCATCATGGCCCTCCTTTGACGAGACTTTTCCTGTCGACATCAGCTTATCATCTAGGAAATAGTCTTAGAAACAATATTTAGTACCTTGAGATCTGTATACCTTAATGACAGATTCTCTCGCTCTTGACATAGGTTCACATCATTGACCTTTGATCGATAGAATCGACTGGGTGTTTGACATCAGGATATCTATTCACACTCAGTAGATTGTACTAGAGTAATTTGGGAATCATTGACATTAATGGTGATATCCCTCGCACTTGTTAATGGTTCACATCATTGGCTGGTAATCAAGTGGTTTCTACCATGTTCGACTTCAAATCATTGTAATCACATGGATAGAATCATACTTTGTGGAAGACAAGATGAAGACCCTGGGTGTTAGTTTAAAGTGCTCATTGATTTTCCCCAAGTTGTGATGGAGTTTTGTATATCTAGCATGGATCCACATTTGTATGGTCATGGCTATGCTCAAATTTGCATTTGTATGACATAGATCTACGTTGTATTTCTGGTATCTATGTCCAATTTTGAGTCCTCTATCACATGGATCTATGCTATATTATAGTAGCCATGCTTGTTTATTTCTCTCATGGATCTACCTTGTATTGGTCTGTAGCCATGAGTTTGGTTACTTGTGTCTATGAGTCAACATACTAATGTACTACATATGCCTACTTGATGACATGCTTCGATCGATCCAACATTTTCATCTCATGGTGACGACTTGTTCTCTCAAAGCTCTCATTTATCGTATCCCTCTAAGACTCATGCTTTGGGGGGAATCCTGTTATACCAAAATCCTGTCACCATCATGTGATAAGAACTCTGACATGCCTACTTGCCCTGAATCCCAGCTCTTGGAGTGGAAACTCATGGTTATCATCAATCTTCTATGAAAATTCCTAGCACCGTGCTTTCCCCTTTATCTAGAAGTGGTACCCTTATTCGCACAGTCGATCCCCTATTGCCCACAAGCGGTGACACCACTTATAGCACTTGGTCCATAAGTGGTTATTACCAGAACCGCTCTGTCATTGAAGGATAAACACGGTACCCTAGGTAAAAATGGAAAAAGAGAAGTTTCTAGAGGCTTCTAGATGATAAGCCTCATGTCCTCCCTTATCCCTACTGTTGTGGGTCAGTTGAGCTTGAGATCCCTCATCCTAGGATCTTAGAGGCCACCTCACCCACTAATCTCTCAACCTACCCTATCCATTAATCCTTATAAATACAAGCTTATGGCCATGGTTGAGGGGGATAACTCTTAAGGTATTGTTATGCTGTTGGATTGATCACTTGGCCCAAGATCATTTGGCAGAGTATAGAGAGCTAGAGTCAGAGCTTTTGGGGATGAGAATGCTTGGTTTCATGGAGATGCATGTCAACACTAAGGCTTGGTCATAAACTTCTTCATATTTCTTTAATGCAAGTTGATTTTTTTCCCACATATATTGTTGTTGTATGATTTCACATGTATTTGGTTAGATTCCTTAGTCACTAACATAGATTAGTAGATTATATTCTGGTGGTTTCGATATGTTTGCATGTTGAAGCTTATTGTAGGTACATAGGGTAACGATCGAAGCATTACTTTCCAGGTATCTACGGTGTTTAGGGAGATTCTTCAACCTCTGTCCTCTATTTGTTCTAGATGTGAACCATTTAGACTAGTGGAACACCTTGCTGTCCACAGGAGGTGAAATATTCTAGCTAACAATGTGGCACACTCTGCAGTGGTTTTTTAACTATCCTCAGTTTTGGGACTACCTTCAACATTTCCTATGTCTTCTTCATCTTCTTGGGCAGCCAAACCGGGTCAAGGTGCCCTTACTGGAGTGCTCGCTACGGCTGGAATATTTTACGAAGTAGTCTGTGTAGTGGCCTCAGCCCTTTGTATTGCTGGTTTGCTAAAGGAATGTAGAATTTTTACAGGGGAAGACAAGGACGTCTTATAGGCGTCGAGTCTTCAAGCTGACCAGACAGAGTGAAGGACCCTCTATAAAATCACATGGGCTCATCCTTTTCACGCTTAAGCTCCATTATACATTTTTCAGGGAAGTTAAGGAACTTTACCATATGGGACTGACACGTCTGCCGCCTTTTTCCTCGGGACTACCACTTTAATGCTACTTGAACGTTTACTAGTGCCATATCTTTTTCAAATTTCCGCTGCCCTTACTGGCTGTTAGTGTCTGCCAGCTATTTGTCACTTTTGGCCAGCTGTCTTGTGAAACAAATCTGCCACATTTTTTTTTATGCATCATGGCTTTATGGAGCCGTGTCGCAATCATTGTGATAGGGTTTTAATCGATTTACATTGATCATTCCTGTGACTGGTGTTCCATCTAGATTATGTATTTTTACTGTGCCTACTTTAGTAATATGTGCAACTATATATGGACCTAACCAATGCATTTTGAGCTTACCCAGATGCTTGGGAAACTTACTATCATACATCAAAACAAGTCCACCAACCTTGAACTGCTTTGTTGTGATGTGGCGGTCATGCTAGGCTTTGTGTCGCTGATTTTCCACATTTTGAGGTAAGCTTGCAATAAAATGGTCTTATTCCATTTGAACTAGCCGCGCCAGCCTCTCTTCTACAGCACCGGTATCTGTCATCTTTGTTATTTCAGCAATTCGTAGACTCGGGACAATTTATTCCATGGGAACGACTACTTCTTGTCCATAGACTAAACATAAAGGGTTGTATCCAGTTAGTCGTTTCATGTTGTTCTATAGGCCCATAATACTGGTGAGACTTTCTAGTCCCAATCATCTCTGCGCACATTGCATACTTTGGTCAATGCATTCTCAAGTACCTTGTTGAATGCCTCGACAGTTCCATTTGCTTGAGGATGGTAGGGTGTTGTTTTCTTGTGTTGGATTTGGAATTCTGCAGTCAGTTCAACAATTAGATTATTTACAAAATGTGTACCTTGGTCATTGATTAGGATTTTGGGAAAACCAAATCATGTGACTATGTTCTCAAAGAGAAAATGGGCTACAGTTGTAGTAGTACGATCTTTTACAAGTGAGGCCTCTGCCCATCTTGTCAAGTAATCTATAGCAGTGATGATTTAATGTGCACCCGTTCATTTTCCCAGTGGATTGATAGGGCCAACAAAATCCTCTGCCCATTTCTCAAAGGCTTGCAGTGTAATTTGTGGTGCAAGTGGAATTTTGTCACGTCGCGATGGTTTCCCCATTCTTTGACACTTATCGCAACTATGACAGTATTTTATTGTATCCTTATGTACCATTGGCCACTAGAGTCTGGCTTGCAAAATATTGCACACTATTTATTTCCCGACATAGTGTCCTCCTGAGACACCTGCATGTGCTTCTGCCATTTCCCATTGTCTTTCATGCTCAAAGACACATCTTCACAGTATTTAATTTGGTCCCAACTTATAGAGTTTTCCTGTTATTAGAGTGTAGTCTGAGGCCTTGACAACTAGTTGTTTCTTTTTCCATATTGAATAATCTTTAGGTGCATACCCTGTATTAAGTAAGTGTATAATTGCATCAAATTATTTATCAACAATATCTATAGAAAATAAATATGCATCCGGTAAATTGTCCTCTGGGTTGGTGGGTTCCTTCCCACTTTCAATTCGCAATAAGAGGTCAGGACCAACATTTATTCATCCTAGATTCACAATGTCTTCAAAGTCAAATTATTGAAATAGGAGGAGCCATTGGCAGATTCCCCCCCCCCAACACTGGTTTATTGACCAGGTATTTTAGCGCAAAATGATCAGTGAACATTTTGGTGTCCACCCAGTAGATAATTTCTGAATTTTTGTAGTGCATAGACCATTGCAAGCCCTTCTCTTTCAGTTGTGGTATATTTTTTCTCTGTCGTTTATAGTTTCCTACTAGAAAATGCGATCGAATGGTCAATTGCGCCATCTCCTGGTTGGGTTAACACTATGCCAAGCATAATCGATGAGGCATCAACATGTACATGGAATTATTTTTTCCAATATGGAAATATTAATATTGGTGAAGTAGCCATTTTACCCTTTAGTTTATCCAGATTATCCTGGCATCTTTCATTCCATTCGAACTTGGCATATTTTTTAACAGTTTCTCCATTGGGGAAGTTATCTCTGCATACCCTCTGATGAATTTTTGATAATACCCAGTGTGTCCCAAGGTAGAATTGAGTTTCATGATTGATGTGGGTGGAGGCAAGTCCAGGATAATTGCTACCTTCGCAGGGTCGACCAAGATTCCATCGTGGCATACTACATGGCCCAGTAGTATACCGAAAGGTGCATAGGAGATACATTTTCTCAAGTTCAAAGCAATTTTATACTGGCGACACCTCTCCAGCATCATGCACAAATTTTAAATATGGTCTCTTACCATACCAAAGACCGTCCAGTCATCAAAGCATACTTCAAGGAAATTATGAATGAAATCTTTAAAAGCAGATACTACTATTCTAGAAAAATTTGCAGGGGCATTTTTAAGGCCAAAGGGCATTACCGTGTATTGGTAGCATCCCCATTCTGTTACAAAGGTTGTCTTGTGTCAATATTCTTGCAAAATTTGGACATGATGGTATCCTGAGAACCCGTCTGTGAATGAGTACATTTCTTGTCCACCAACACTTTCCAAAACCTCATCCATGAAGGGTGTAGGAAATGGATCATGCAAGCAGGCATCATTTAGTTTTCTCAGGTCGACACAAATTTTGACTTCACCTGTTTCCTTTTTTCCTCGATGACTATAGGGATTATCCATTCTAATTCTTCAACTAGCTCAATAATTCCTGCCTCCAACATGCAATCTAGTTTTGCTTTTACTTTCTCCTTATAGCATGGGTTTAATCTGTATGGCCATTGTTTCACTAGCCTTGCATTGGGTTAAATGGAATTTTCATTTCACCCAAATCTTCAACTATTCCCTTCATCTCCCTAAAATTTGTCGGGAATAGGTCTTTAAATTCATGTAATAGATTGAGATTTTGGCTACTATTTATTCATCCTAGTAGTCTCCAATGTTGGTAAATTTCGGGTTGTCCTTCGATCCAATGTTAACCTTTTTAATCTTTAGCAGCTTAATGAACTATTCACTGGAAATGCCGCTTCCTTCTACCTCGCGTGATCCTTTCAATTTCGGAATATTGATGTTGGTCGGATCATCGTCTGGGTCCCCAGAGAGATTATAGCACATCATCCAATGTTGGACTGTCTCACAGCATTGGTGGGAATTTGAAGCACAATGTTGAGAATACACAATCTCTAGTGGGATCTCGACGAATATTTTTTCCTCGATAGTTTTGAGCACAATATCAACTATAGGTTGTTCATCCGCAAACTGGAATGCGTAAGTGAATTTTTGTGCAACTTCTTCCCATTCCCTTGTCTCTTGGCATAACTCCATAAATTCATACCAACCCCGTGGCACCGTTTCAAGGGTATGGATGAAATGATGAACCCATTCCTAGAGAGGGTAGTTAGATAATGTTGTGGAACAGTGTTCCAAGTGTTCGACAGGATTGGATAACCCTGTATATCTTTGGGTTACAATTGTATTTTCTTCTTCGAACCTTACTTCTAGTATCCTTCTACATTGTGGCCATTTAGTTATGGTGCTCTTATGCGTACCCCACCATCATGTGAGCGTAGATTTTAATGCAAAGTCTAGTGCATACATCCACTGTGGATCTGTTACCAGTTCTTCAAATTCAGTCAAGAACACTGACAAGTTAGGCAGTCCTTCATATGTGGGTAGTGGTCATGACTAAGTTCCTACTCATCTGACATACTTAGTTATCCTGGCACATTTTCTCAATGAGACTTCATGCAATCAGTTATTCCACTTCTCCAGTGCCTCTCCTTAGTGTGATGTACATGAACTCTCACATTTCCAACTTAGGTTACCATTTACAGTAGGATTAATATAGTCTTCCTGAAGGGTGGTTATATTGTAGATGGTGTCTAGCTGGTCACCATGCCCTTCGTTGAATACCAGTTCAACGTACTTTGGTCCATCTAGCGGGTCAATGGGTGCAACGACCTAGATCTCATCATCTTCAAATGATAGGATCCTTTTTTTGAAATTTATGATCATTTGGTTTTCCATTTCCCAATCAATCCCAAGCAATGCAGGGTATCGAGTGGTATCATCTACTATGTCTGTGACTTCGAAGTTTGCAAAAGTGTGTAATCCTTTAATGTCCACTTGAACTTGACCCAGCCTGCTAATAGGGATGGTATTTGCTTGATTTGCAAGACTTAATTGAATGGGGGACCATTCTAAGGGTGTCTTTCCCATTATTTCCCATGTTTGGCATGTTAAAATGTTGACATCGGATCCCATGTCGAGAATGATATAGTCCATATCATAGTCACTGATTTGTACAGTCATCTTGAGTTCACGTCCTGTCTTGAGCTTGGTCTTGATACTGTTAACCTTCTTTGGCAGAGGGTTTCCCTCCAGAAGTGTCTCAATGAGTGTTTCCAGTTTTACAATTGCTTCCTTATCCTTGATTAGCGCTAAACAACTTGACAAGAAAGGTTTAAGTTTACTAACCTTATATACAGTTTTATGTGTACTTCATTGTTCAAATATGTTTTGGAATATTTCAAGCATATCTTTCACTTAGCTTGAGGTAGATGGTTGTTCTGCACCAATGAAATCTAGACACACATCCATGAATATGTGATTTTTCTCTTGAATTTCAATTAGCGCTTTCTTCTTTGCGGCAGGTCACACCTGGGGTTGCGCATGCATCGCAGGATTTGTCTACGTGGCTTGGTCTGCACCTATCGTAGAACCTCCCCTCATGACCATTGACACATTGGGTTCTCATGTTTCAAGGACTATCATCTTTATATTGATATTGGCATTCGGATTGGGAGCATTCGGTGTAGGGTTTGGTACCGGGTTGGCTAGTCCAAGCTTCCTGGCTTGCCATTGAGCAATGAACTGTGGGAATTGCTCCACATTGTGATCTTTTTTGTAGTATCAAAAAGTCCTTTTAGGTTCTACTTAGTCCCTAGCATAATTCCGCAGTACTCCACAATTGTAGCATACAACTGGCCCTCTTCCTCGGCCAAATCCTCCTCCTCCCTGGCCCCTAAAATTTCCACCCCCCCTTTGATATGGTTATAACAGCTATTGTAGTTGTTGGTACTACTGATGCTACAAGCTATATGGGGCTGTATTCTGAAACTAGGGTGCTATCTGGAACTACTGTGGAGATGGGAATTGCAGTGTAGCCTAAAACTAAGGAGGATCCTAGAACTGAGGGGGGGTCTGTTCAATATTTACTTGCTCTTCCATCTTCATTAAATATGCATATACTATTTTCTCTCTCATGAGTTGGTAGGCCCTACAATATTTTTCATCATGGCCTATGGATCTACAAAATTTACAATATAGGTTGGTGGGTGTACATACCATCTTGTGCATAAACAAGCAATCGGTGTCCTCTTGTCTGGTATATATTACACCAAGGTAGTCCTTGGGTATTCAATGGGATCGACCCACCGGATGAGACGTAGTTCATATATGCAGGGCATTCATCTTTGGTATGTATGTTGGTTCGACATCGAGTACACCAGAGGTATTCGTGTGCTTTTTTCCCCTTTTCATATCTTGGAGTTGGATAGTCAGATTAGCCAACAGAGATTGAATCTGTATCATCCCTGCGGCACCATCCCCTATGGGTGAAGCCTCTAGATTCATTGCTAGCTCCAATGCCTCCATCTGTGTTGTGATCTTCTGCTGCATGAATGACCCTCTTATATGTGGTAGCATTGCAGCAATAAACCACTCTTTATGGTGTACATCTGACATCTGGAAGTTGACCTTGGACATCAGTGTTTTAAACCATTGGTCGAAGTCCCATACTGTTTCTATTGGAGCCTACTTAATTTCCTTGATTTTGGTAATACATTAAGACTCCGATTGGGGCTTTTGGAATTAGGAAATCATTTCTTGTCGAATATCCTCAAGAGTCTTCTGTGGGGTTCCTACTGGTGTGGCACAAAATTTCATGAACCAATCTAGGGCACGACCCCTCAGATTCGTGATCATTTTTCCCTTCTTTATATTGGCATTATGTACTAAGCGTACCATCCACAAAGCTTCACAAAGAAACCAATGCTATTATGGGTCTTCTGTTCCATTCCCATTAAAAGTGGGTAGTCTTATATATGTCCTCACCATTAGGGTGGCGCTGGGATTGTTCACTGGACCTCCTGAGTTTATAGGATTTACTGGGATCGCTAATGGGATTTCCTGCTCACCATTCCCAACACTAGGAATGCTAGTGTTCACAAGGGGTTTAGGTGATGGACTTCTAGGGCTCGCTCTAGTTGATCTCTCTGAAATGTTGTAGTCATGTCCTATTCTTGGTGATTCTGTAGACCCTCCCAATTCTGCTCTCTCAGAAACTAGGCTATACTCCTCCTCTTCATCATAGGATCCTTTTTCTAAGTATGACTCACATCCATATTCACCCTCCCTCAGAAATCTATAGGCCCTCCTTCATCTTATTAATTTTCTCTTATTTCCTGACCAGAACCTTCTTCCACTTCTCAAGAATCCAGTGCCTAACTCATCCTCAGAACTTCTCGAGAACATCTCTTCTTACTACCTTCCATATTACTTCTAGCTCTTACATAATATATCCACTCCACAAACTGTGTGACTCATTCCTATGTCAGTTCCCCTATCCAATTTCTTGTGTTTTCTTGCCTTTCGTTGGCTTCTTCTCACGCGACCATCAACATTTTAGCATCAAGTCGATATTCTATCTCCTCCTTCATTGAGGGACATAACATCTACTCGATTTAATCAAGACGGTCTCGAAATTGGAACCATTTGTTGGTCACTTTTCCCCACTTGCGTGACCCAGGTTCTATGCATCCCATCGATCCAACAACTACATGAGATACCATCCCGATAGAGAAAGCCCTATCGGCAACACCTACGAAGTAGGTGCGGTCTCACCAGAGATATCTCATAGATGGGTAACCACTGGAACCATGTTTCCACGATTTTCAGGGAAGTATAGTCCCTTGGCTCGCAACCAATGAGCTAAATGAAGGAATCAGGGTGGCTGGACAAAGGAGTCGGTTCTGCGTGAATGAGCACAACTGTATGTCATCGTGCATGGCCTAACTTTCCCTTCTCCCTCAAAGCTGGAGGAACCTGTGCAATGTAGCTAACTCATGTCAATCGGCTCTATGCCTTAAGTTGGGATTCATAACAGGAATTATACAGAATGATATATATTTATACAACGTCAATTCAACAAGATATTCTATTCATCAATCTACCAATTTGCAAGAAACCAATAGAAACTGAACCATATTTAATCATTACACTGGAAGCAGCTATTAATCATTTACATAAAAATTCACCACATCAATCATTCATTTGGACGCAAGAAATAATGTGGAAACCCATCAGGGAAAAACCACCAAGGTGCTCTTCATCTAGCATGAGAAAGGATATAGCACCTTGCAGTCTGTGAGATGCAGATTGATCTTGAGATATGTCTTTAAGTTCAGACTCATAGTTCTCATGCTCTCTGTCTTATTTCTCCTAATCTACTACTACTACCTACAGATCTACACATAGCTTGGATCGACTCTCCTAGCATCTGCGTCGCTCTAACCAAGCTTTCTCCTTCCACTATTATAATTACCTCTCTCTTAGATCTGCTCTCTACAACTCTATATATATCTTGTCTATAAAATACATTCTGTAATTACGACTAACAAAAACCCAACCCTCTGACTATTACATCTCTCCTATTTATAATATTTTACATGACCACACTGGGTTGACTGCTTACAGGCAGTCTGTGAACTGTCACCATCAACCGCCCCCCAAGCTACAGATATTGTGATCATGACTTGACATGAGGCACTAACGGCCTTACTTACAACATGATTTCACTCATTTCACATCCGTCGACTTAAGCCAGCTTCCACACCCATGACCGCCCTGTTGCTTTCCGTTCGTTCCCCCTGTGTGTGCTTCCGCACTTTCCTTTCCTTTTCCACGCACTTCTCTGCTCTACCTTTGTAGGCTGTTTCCATCCTTCGCGCTCTTCCTTCACTTCTATCGCACATGTAGTGCATTTTCCTTGGCTGCACATGCGAAGCTCCTTCTTATTCCCATCTCCTCAGGCCAACAATAGCATACAATATAATCAACTAGATCTATGCTCATGACCAAGGAATCAAGCAATATATACAAATCAAACAACATATATGGGAAAGAAAATACATTCTTTATTAATAAATGATTGGAGAGAATACAACTTTCATGCCTTGGTATTGAGAGTTCCTTCCAATGGCTCCTTGCCTCTAACTTCACCTTACCTCTAAAGACTCAAGAATGATTTTGACAGAGTTTGGGTATGAAACACAATTCTTCCTCCCTTTGCCCATGGGGGGTGATCTAATATTTAAAGGCTTGGGAGGATAGGTATGGTTCAGGATCTCATGGGTGAGGTGGATATTATATCCTAAAAGGGAGGATTTGGAGCTCCATCTAGTCCTAAACCATAGGGATGAGGCTCCATGAAGGAATGCTTCTAGAATCCTCTTGAAGCTTCTCTTTTTTTCCTTGAAAACTCAAGCACCGCTCCTCCAATGAAGAAAATAGGTTGTGATAAGGGGGCACCACTTCTTGCAATCAGGGAAGGAGTGGTGACACCTCTCTTTTCTCATGTATTAGGAGTGGTGCTGGCTCTTTTCTTCTTGGGTAGCACTTTTTGTCAATGGGGAAAGAGCGTTACCAACTCAAAAGAGGGAAAATTGCAAGGGGTTAATTTATTCCTTCATTTCTCTAGGGAAAACTTTGAGGTATTGCAGCAGACAAGGGGATACCTATCTCATAACATGAGGGTGATGAGATTTTGGTATAACGGAGATGCCCCCCAAAGTATAATGGCTAGAGGGAAATGATAGGCAATATACTTTGAAAGAACAAGGTATAGTGTTGAGGCAAATGTCCAAAGGTCGGAACTTCTCAAACATCACCAAATTTCTGTAGCATATTTTGATACATGTCCCAAATGACTCACAACATGGCTATCGACCAATACAATGTAGATCCATGTGAGATACAAAAAATTCATGGCTACTAAAATACGGCATAGATCCATGTGAATAAGACTCAAATTTGGACATAGCTACCAAACAGACAATGTAGATCTATGTCATACAGACGCAAATATAAGCACAACCACTGACATACAAATGTGGATCCATGCTACGAATCCACACAATATAATCCATCGTAACCTGGGGAGAAAGCTATGAACGCTTTTAACAAATACCCAGGGTATTCGTCTTGTCTTCCACAAAGTACGATTCTAACGATGTGATTACAATGATATGAAATCGAACAAGGTAGAAACCAACTGATTACTGGTCAATGATGTGAACCGATAACAAGTGAGAGGGAGATCACCATTGATGTCAATGATTCCCAAGGTACCCTAGTACAATATACTGAGTTCGAATAGATGTTTTGATGTCGAACACCCAGTGGAATATTTCGATCAAAGGTCAATGATGTGAACCTATGTCGAAAGTGAGAAAATATGTTGTTAAGGCATACAGATCTCAAGGTACTATCTTTTTGTTTCTAATACTAATTCCTGGATGATGAGCTGAAGTCGACAGGAATAGTCTGGTCTAAGGAGGGCCATGATGAACCCTACATCGATGACACGAAACTTGGAACAAAGTTCTGGAATTTTGAGTACGATGTAACCATAGGATTGACTCAAAAGTAACTAACACAAAAACATTGTTTAACTGTAGGTGTAAAATATCAACATGACTTCCCTTTGAACATCGGGTGACACGACCGAAGACTTGGCAGCATTGACTTGACGAGGCAGAACGCAATGCAACAATGGACATGACTCAAAGGAGTGGCATGACTCATGAAAGTGGATTGATTCAGAGACAAGCTGAATACCCAATTGACTGAATGAAATACAAGCAAGTGCCATGTTCAAAGGTGACTAATAACTGTCATTTATTGCAAATGAAATGTATTTCCCTTCCCTTGATTTCCCCATCATAATTGATGAGTGCCTCTTTTAATTTTTACGAGTTCAAAGAGGGTAACAAAAAGTCATTTTAGCTCGTCCTTTAGACAAGTCCAAACTCATATGTTTTATGAACCTGAGAAAGGAGGGGTTCGTTCCCAAAAAAGGGTCTTTCAATGTTTAATTTTGTTGGTAATAACTCCCAATTCAATTCTATTCATGGCTGAAACATTTATTTATACATTACAATGTGGCGGTTGAGAACCAGCCTTTTCACCTTCCTATCTATTCATATTCCTATTTATTATTTATTTACAATAATCCTGACGGATTATTCTAACAATCCCCCTCTTAATCCGAAGGGGTGTTCGTAAGTCTGAGCATGTTTCTGAATCTTTCAAACTTTTCTCGTCCAAGCGCTTTGGTGAAGATGTCTACAACTTGATCATTTGTGGAACAATGTCGAAGATGGACTGTCTTGGCCTCTACATGATGTCAAATCAAATGATACTTTGTGTTGATGTGTTTAGTTCGATCATGGAATCTAGGATTCTTAGCCAGCTTGATTGCAGAAGTATTTTCGACCAACAATGGAGTGGAGTTCTCTTGTTTTTCTTGCAAATATTCAAGTATCTTCCTGAGCCATACTATTTCTTTCATTGCTTCAGCTGCAGCCACATATTCTGCTTTTGTTGTTGAATCTGTTGGGACTGACTGTTTGCGTGATCTCCATGAAACAACTATTGATCCAAGACTCATAGTGTATCCAGAAGTTGATACTCCTGTCTCCTTATCGCCATCAAAATCTAAGTCTGAGTACCCAATATGTTTGAATTCATCCACTTTAGAGTACTTGAGTCCAACGTCTTGAGTCCCCTTCAAGTATCTTAGAACCCTCTTTGCAGCTGACCAGTGTCCTTCACAAGG
>LPNX010912825.1:380054-429694 GCA_001517045.1 Pseudotsuga menziesii
CTTAAGCTTCAGCAGATTTCCATCTTCGTATCCAGTCATGATGACTTGGTTGTCAGAGGAATTTCTTATTTCAACGATTCCATCAAACATGTGGATGGAATGGCCTTGCTTTCGAATTTCCACCATGGACAGCAGGCTTCTCTGCAACTCTGGAAGATAAAGAATGTTCTTCAACAAGAAATCAGGGAATCCAGGCATCTTTAGTCGAATGGTGCCCATTCCCTTTGGTTTAATACTTGACTTATCTGCAAATTAAACTATGCCATCTATTGTTTCATTCAATTCTTCAAAACAGTCTTTTCTAAATGTCATGTGTGATGTTGCACCAGTATCAAGCAGCCAACAATCTTTGTAAGATGAAAGAGAAGTCATTTCATTAAATCCAAGATTACAATGTGCAACAATACTAGAATCAGAAGATTTACTAGCATCTTGGTCATCTTTCTTCTGGTTGTGCTTGTCTTTGATGGAGTCCCACGAAGCCCAGCACTGATCTGATGTGTGCCCAGTCTTTCCACAATGCTTGCACTGCAAATCTGACCTTTTGTTTCTGCCCCCTCTGCCTTTGAAGTTTCTTCTTCTTCTGCCTCTCTATTTGCTTGAGAGAGTGGCACCAACTACAGATGTTGTAGATTGCATCTTTTGTGATGAATCTGCAACTAAAACAATAGGAGAGAAGAAGAGAGAGTAAAGGTGTAGGTCTAAGTCTTTGCCACCTTCCTCAAGCTTTACAACAATGTATCAGTATTAGAAATCAATGCAGCTCTATCGTAATATTTACACAGTACTCAATGATACACCAATTGCACTAACATTTAACTATGTATCTAAGTCTCTACTACTTTTTACAATACAGTCTATGTAGAATAACAACTACACTAATTGGAAACAATGTATTCAATGAGATCTCTTTACTATTTAGGTCTATGTTTCTGCCGTAGTATTATTGATCTAAGACAATTATGCAGCAGCACAATTTATATGGTAGTGCACAAACTACTCAATCTGCAACAATAGACAACCTTCAAAAGATGTATAGCAAAAATATCGAGCTTCACTCACACATTGAATATGCAGCACAGACTGGGTTTTGAGGAGACTGCAGTCTCAAACTAGATCACAGAAGCTTCAAGACAGCTCCACACTCATGAAGAGAACAGTCTTCATGTAGTAGCTCCAATACACAACTTTCCATAGTGCATCAGCATCCCAGCAGCCACACCATGCAGCATCAAAAAAGTGTTCAGTCGCAGTTTTAAGAACAAATGGAGGTTGATATAGTAGCTCCAGGCGCAGCTCATATATGGTGGAGGCAGCTCACAAACAAATTATTGTTACGGCTTCAAATATCATATTCAGTGTGCACATAAAAATTTGGATTCACGTATAACCAGGGTGCAAAACATTTCAGTTCTATGAGATCTCCTAATCAAAAATATTTAATCCAAAACAAAACGAAGACATCTTGCAACCATCTCTTTCCAGCATCATAGTGAACAGAATCTCACAGTCACAGCTCTTCAACGCAATATATATATTGGTCTTCAACATATATCAGGCACAATACATCATACATTATTTCTTCAATGCAGCACCCAGTCTCCACGCAGCAATATTAATCGCATCAATATACATCATACATTATTTCTTCAGTGCAGCACCTAGTCTCCACGCAGCAATATTAATCGCAGCACTATACATCATACATTATTTAGCTGAAGAATGAAGACCAAGCAACAAGAAATCAAAGGTCTTTTAGTGCCAAACTTCCCACACCTCAACGCAGATATAATACACAAAATTAGGGTAAATTTAGGGTTTTTTTTGTATTATCATCTACAAAACTATTGCAACAGAAACAACAACGTAGCAACAATAGATCATAGCTCAACTGCAATAGATCACAGTTCAATGAGCTCAAGAAGAGTCTGCACGTAGGTCTTCACAACGCAGTCTACACGCAGGTCTTCACAACGCAGGTCTTCAACCTAGGTAGCATCCACGACCCCTCCAACGCTGGTCTTCAGCATACAAGGCAGGCTTGTCTTTACACGTTCTATAGGCGCGAGCTTCCAGTTTCAATCAAAGCTCCACATTCAGTCACATGGAGGTCGTAGCAGTCACTCTCACAATACAAGAGCAGGCTCACACTACACATAGCACAAGATACCAATATCAGTCTTTACATCTTCATAAAATCACAGCTCTGATAAATATCAGTCTTTAACATATATAGCAGCATCAATTAACAAGGCGTCTTCAATACACACAATCCACGCTCAATAGGCTCGTTAAGTAACCTTGAATTCTCAATAACCAGAAAAAATAGGGTTCCTCGCTCCTCATATATATACTTATAACAATATAAATGAATAAATGTAACTGGTTCTAATGGCAGGCAAGGCACAGTATAGAGGCTCCAAACGGTTTGCAGACTCGTCAATCTATTACCAATGAGGAGTATGGAGCTAGTGGAGAAGTGCATGCGGGATGCCAAGATGGAGACCCTCACGATTTTAATCCAAACGCAAGAGTTCACAGATTGTGAGAGTGTGTGGAAACACAGATAATTGAATGGACAAATTGTTATGAAATGGTATCGGTTTGCTTGGGAGAACGAACCAGCATTCTGGCAATGGACAGACAAGTAAGCCAGCGCATGCACCAATGCATGCAATCTGCAGGCTAAGGAAAGGGCAGATGAATGAGCATACTGGCAATAGGCAGGAGTTAGGGCAGCGCTCTGATACCACTTGTTGGTAATAACTCCTGATTCAATTCTATTCATGGCTGAAACATTTATTTATACATTACAATGTGGCGTTTGATAACCAACCTTTTCACCTTCCTATCTATTCATATTCTTATTTATTATTTATTTACAATAATCCTGACGGATTATTCTAACAAATTTAACAAGTCCAATGAAATAAAACTCAACATAGTTCATGTTTAGAGAGTCTGAACAAACTAAAAAAAACTCCAAAGGGTCCTTTTTTGTATGATTTAGTCTCTAGGGCTCGAAAAAGTGTAAAATAATACCCAAGAGAACTCTTCTGGTCATGATTGGTTGGAGTGTACCTTTTTTGTAAGTAGTTCCCCCTAGTCTGAAAAAGGGGTAAACTATCACTAGGAATACGACTCTTTAAGTACTTTTACAAGCATGAAGAAGACAAACTCACTTGACAATCTTTTCACATTTTAAGTGTCTGAAAAGAGCTTAAAGAAGACTCTATTAACCTTTTTCATGTTTGAATCTAGAGCACAAAAAATTAATAAACTAAGCTCAAACCACTTTTCATTTTTTAACCAGAGCACGAAAAATGAAAAGTAAGCTCAACACCATCTTATTGTTTTTAACGAGCTTGAAGATCAGTTGAAAGGATGCTCGAAGATTGGTTTCATTTTTACACAAGCTCAAAACCAATGGGTAAACTATGCTTGAAAAATCCCATTAGCATGATATAAAGAGGTTGGAATATTTCCCCCAACATGATTGCTAGTGAAACTTACCCCTAGCATGATTTCTAGGGGCTTGACATGCCCCCCAAGCTTCATTTCGTCTGACGATTCTTCTTCCATACCCAACCTAAAAACTTGGTTACTAATGTGAATTTTGAAAATGTTCACCAGGGGGGGTAGGAAGAATGAGAATTAGGCAGGTGAAAAGAAGGTTCAAGTTCCAACACGAAAGGGAATACTTGACTCAAGTGAAGGGGATCTGTTTCATTTTTACACAAGCTTGAAACATAAAGTAACTATGCTTGAAACATGGTTTCATTTTTATGCAAGCTTGAAACCAAAAGGTAAACTATGCTTAAGGAAACCTACTTCATTTTTTAACAAGCTTGAAATAGACTCATGAACTATGCTGAGGAATGGTTTCATTTTTATGAAAGATTGAAACCAAAAGGTAAACTATGCTTGAAGAGATCCATTTCATTTTTTAACGAGCTTGACATAGAATGGGAACTTTGCTCATAAGCATCTGTTTCATTTTTGAAAAAGCTGGACACATAATGGGAACTATGCTCACTAACCTGTTTCACTTTTTAATGAGCTTGAAACATAATAAGAACTATGCTCACCAAACCTGCTCTTGCCCAACATGATATCGAGAGGTTGGTAGGTTTCCCCCATTTCATAAAAGCTAGCGGCTTAACTCTAGTATTATTTCCATAGACTAGAACCATGCCCCCCATTTTACCCATGATGGGAAGAAGCTAACTAGATGAAGGGGAAGGACTCATAAGAACATGAGGCACATTCAAGGAAGTCTTATTACTAGGAAGCATGTAATGGTGAAGTGTAACAAAAGAAGGATGATCAATGGTCCCAATCTTCCCATCATGGGGAAAATGTATAACTATAAAGAGTGTGGACACAACAGCCTTCATGGCATAAACATAATGATGTCCAAGGAGCAGATTGAAATCTAAAGGACCTCGGACCACCATAACATCAATACAGACAGTCTTCCCTCCTAATGTAATAGGAAAATAAGGAAGGGTCCCTAAAGGTGTAGCAGGTCTTCGATTAAAATCTAATATCTGATCGGTGGCTAGCACAAGCTAAGGAGAACCTAAATCTTGCCAAGCAGTTGAGGATAGAATAATAACAGAATCCCCTTCATCAACAATGGTGTGAATTATCTACCTAGCAGTGGAATTCACAACTATCTGGAAAGGAAAACTTGAAAGAAGACAAGGCTTTGTTAGGTTACTCCATTCAAAGGAAATGACCTCACTACTCAGAGAGGGTTCTGTCTAAATAGACAAAACTCCCTCTTGTCGAGAACAATCAGAATGAAGCATGCAAACTTCAACAGGTTTTAATTCATTCTCTACTAGGAGACAAGAATAGGACAAAGTTTTGGTCAAAGCGACTACTTTAGTCTTAACACTCTCTAACAAAAGAGAGGGATCAAGTGGAGATGTCATCAAATTGACCACTTCAACTTCACTCTTCAAAGGAAGAATGGGATCAATCATGGATAAATCCATATTAACCACTTGGAATTCACTCTTAGAAGGAAGAGTGGGATCGAACTTGGATAAAACCAAATCAACCACTTTAAATTCACCCTTCAAAGGAAGAGTGGGATCAACTATAGATGAAACCAAATTGACCACTTCAACTTCACTCTTCAAAGGAAGAGTGGGATCAACCAAGGTTAGAACTGGATTGACCACTTTATCAACCATTGGGATGTCAAGTGACAACTTGCAATAACCTGTTGGAAGTTTTTGATGAGAAACAATAATATCTTCCAACAACTTAGAAGCTTCATCCATGTGAGGAAAAAGGTAAGTAAAGTGCATGTCCTTACAAATCAAGCAATGATTTCTGACTTTATCCTTCCAACTCTTAACCACAGAGTCACTAGTTGAGGGGGGATCATCAACATGATGACCAGAGGCTGATGACATCTCTTTCCAGGAAACCTTAGACCACTCTTCTAAAACTAGGACCAAACCATGAAAATATTTTAGAAGATGATCACTCTCGCAAAGCCTATAAGAGAATTTGGGCTTACACAATCTTAGGGTGTGCAGATCAGCACTCTCTGCACTGGGAGGAGTGATTGGTTGACACATGGTTTTCTATTTGTTTATCCTCTTCTTAATCTTCCTTTTCTTATTCTTCTTATCCACCTGAATACTAGTACTACAACTTTCAACATGCGAAGAGGGAGAAACGGGAGAAGACACATCTGGTGAAAAAGGAGAGGGATCAACACTAGGTTGATGCTCTTGCGATGAAGGATTAGTATCAGAAGAAACTGGTGTACATGGGATAATTGGACTGGAGAATAACCAAATAGGTAATCCAATAGTCAATATAGGAAGGCTTAACGTAGCCATGAGAGGAGGACCAACATCCCCATATGGAGGGAAAACCAAAGACATGCTTGGTAAAGGAGTCTCTTAGTTGGTAGTCTTGGAAGGTGAAGCCATAACTATGTAACAAAATTATCTCTCTCTTCTAAAAAATCCTAACTATACAGACAACAAGCACTACTCAAACTAAAGAAGCAAGCAAAATATGTGAGAGGAGTGGATTAAAGGTCTGGAACTTCACGAGATTGTCAAACCATCACAACTAGTGTGATGGAAAGATGGCCAAAGGGTTATCTCGGATGCTCTTAGGATTCCTAAAAGTGTCTCCTGATATACACAAGGTACGTGGGAGCTCAAATCGGTAGTAGTGCTGTCTAATTCACAACCGTTCACAAGGGGCCTTTCGATATACAATCGAGTACATGAAGTACCTTTCTATATACCTCAAGGGTATGTGAAAGGTCGTTCGATATACCAACGGTACGTGGAAGAACTATGCGAGTCCTAGTTTGTAGTGCAAACAAATTAAAGATGGCTCCTACATTTTACGATGCCCAAACATGTCACTAACCCATCACACAAATTAACAAAAAATTTAAACCTAAGCTAGAGCTTAATTTTATCTTGAATGGTTAGGTGAATGCATGAGGTGAGGACATAAAAAGTAAAACCATGTTGTATGATAGTGAAAAAATTTCACTTCCACTTTAAAGGTATGCCCTACTTAAGGAAGGGAGAGAGAGGTTCAATTCATTTGAAACATAGAATAAATCCCAAAAAATAAAAGACACTTTCTTATATGGTCCTTTCCTAACTAAAACAAACAAAATCTTCTCTTTTTGAACTAGAAAAGAAGTGAGATCTCTAATGAAAAGCAAGAAAAGATTGTTACAACTTTATAAAAAAGTGTTCAGATTTTTCAACTAAAGCGAGAATGAACTAATCACAAAATTATACAATAACTTTCATATGGAATTTTCCACAACTTTATGAAAAAAGGAAAAAACATACAAAAATGATGTATAACAAATGAAGAAAAACTGAAATGAATCTTTTCTTGTTCTATCAAAGAAGATAGAAATCAGAGATCTAACAAAACCAAGTTCTATTAAAAGCCAACTATGAAGCTTTAAAATACCAACATCAATCAAAATTCTTGAAAATACGTACGAATTCATACACGCTCAAGGGGGGACGAGGGGGTTGCTTAATTTTTTAATTTTTTTTTAAATTGATTGAGTTTTCTGTTCAAAAATGAATTGCAGAGCTCAAAAGGCAACTGTAACTATCTGAAGCATGGATCCAAATACTAATAACAAGCATTTAAGAATCAAACACCAAACAAGGCTAATAAGAATACCTGGCACTGCTTGTATAGGTGTCACAACAGGGCATTACCAGCCTTAACACCACCTCTTGCACACAGGAACAGAACGGTGGCACTGCTTACAGCAGGTTCACACCAGGCATTACCAAGTCCATCACCGCTTCTTGGCCATAGAGAAATGGTAGTGGCATTGCTTCTTTAACATAGAAGAAGAGCGATGACAGCTCCAGAACCGCACTTATAACATAGCTCAAGAGCGGTGCCTGAGATGGCGATTTGAAAAATAAAAAAGCAACAGAAAAGGAAGTTACAGACTGAAAAATGAACCCAAACAATCACCAAAAAACCCAGTGAACCAAAAACATGAAGATACAAAGGCAGGTAGAGGAAAAACAATCAAATTCAATGCAGATCTATAGATCTAGAAATTGAAAATGAAGGTGGAGGTTTCAACTTACCAATGATTCAGAATTCGAAGTAGATCCCCAATGGAGTCACCAATTTTTTTTTAACCAGAGATACACACCTCCTGTGGACAAGAGTTGGTTCCCTAGATCTGAATGGTTCAGGTCTAGAATAAAACACAAACACTTAATGTTAAACTTCACCTAGATCTGGTTAATAAAGTGAAAGGAATTCCATGATACTTCTCTCAATGGTTGTCCTCACTATCCTTGAAGCTTACTGTAGAATAACCTGTAAAAGATGGAAAACAATAGGAGAAACATGATAACATACAATATAATCAACTAAATCTATGCTCATGACCAAGGAATCAAGCAATATATACAAATGAAACAGCATATATGGGAAAGAAAAGGCATTCTTTATTAATAAATTATTGGAGATACTACAACCTTCATGTCTTGGTGTTGAGAGTTCCTTCCAATGGCTCCTTGCCTCTAGCTTCACCTAACCTACAAAGACTCAAGAATGATTTTGACAGAGTTTGGGTATGAAACATAATTCTTCCTCCCTTTTCCCATGGGGGGTGAGCTAGTATTTAAAGGAATGGGAGGATAGGTATGGTTGAGTATCTTATGGGTTAGGTGGATATTAGATCCTAAAAGGGAGGATCCTGAGCTCCAGCTGGTCCTAAACCATAGGGATGAGGCTCCACGAAGGAAAGCTTCGAGAATCCTCTCAAAGATTCTCTTTTTTTCCTTGAAAACTTGAGCACCACTCCTCTAATGAAGAAAACAGGTGCTGCTAAGGGGGCACCACTTCTTGCAGTGAGGAAAGGAGCAATGGCACCTCTCTTTGCTCATGTATCAGGAGTGGTATTGGCTCTTTGCTTCTTTGGTAACGCTTTTTTTCAATGGGGCCATTACCAACTCAAAAGAGATAAAAGTACAAGGGGTTAATTTATTCTTTCATTTCTCTAGGGAAAAAATTGAGGGATTGGAGCAGATAATGGGATACATATCTCATAACATGAGGGTGACAAGATTTTGGTATAACACATGCTACCAAAATCCGTTCCTGATAGGTTGGTTCTAGAAGAGATCTCATTTCAAACAGTGACCGAACAGATATATAAGAAATGTGCAGCACCTAAGAGAAAAGTCTGGCACAAATTTCCTCTAACCCTTGGATCCTTGAGCATGCCGACCTATACCTGGGCGTTAGCACTCAGTGACCACATAATGTCACTCAAACTGGGTCTTTCTAGTAAAATGCAACATGATCCCAAGGGGATTGTTGATTTTCATCTCAAGTAGAATCACTTCAAAGCAGGGTACACTCATGAGGAAGCCCCAGATGAATTCATCTTATCAGGGGTTGATACTTTCTCTAAAGATTTGGAAAGGGCTAAAATTAAAGAAGAACAAAGTCACATCCTGCTATGCCAAAAAGAAATCAGGGACATGGTTTGATATTACAAGGCTATGGAGTTAGACATTCAAGAAAAAGTGATGAAAGATAGGGAAGAAAAGGAACCTCAAGCCACATCAAAGGAGGCTCTAGCAGCAAAAAACAAATCCATGGAAACCAGTTCAGATACGAATAAGGGAAAGGTCCCATTAAAGAAACTCCCCATGCATCTGTTGAGTTGCAGGTCAAAGATTATTTACATACTTCATAGCAGATCAAATAAAGACTGAGCAGAATGACTTCAGCACTGGACACTCAAGAAATTACAATTTCTCAACCAGCTAAAGCCATTCAGGTAACTACTATTGTTGAGAAAGCTCAATCTGAAAAAACCTAGGTTGAGGAGAATCCATTTAAAAGATTGAGGGTTCAAGTTTCATCCATCCCTACTTCTACTATAGAATTGATTCATTCAGAAGAGGAGGATGAAAGAATTTCCCCTGTGCCTGTTACTATAGAAGCTGTAAATGCTAATGATTTACAGGATTTTGTCAATTTTTTTAATGGTAGCAATGGAAAATCTTCATCAGCCCCCTCACAATCACAACCTTCTTCCCATCCTTGCCCATTATCTTTGGATTTACTTCTCCCATCAATCATAGCCTTATCCTCATTGTCTACTAGTTCTATTGTGACACCCTTTATGTCTCGGTTATATCAAGATGCCACATGTTTACCCAAATCTATTACACTTGTTTATGTGCATATGCCCATTCCACCATCCACTACACCTTTAGTTTTTAAATTTCCCCTGCATATTCCTTCTCTTAGTTCAGTATCATCTCCTATTCATGAAAATACCTCAGCGCTTTCACCATCATCACTTAGATCCACCACCCTGCAAGTTTCATCCATTGAAACTTAAGTTCCTGACAATTATTCAACCCCTAAAGTGACTCTTACCCAGAGTAATGCTTCCTCTCCACTTACTTCTCATATTACTATGTCCATACCCTCTCAGACTATGATTCAAACCTCTTCTCTGATATTCACAAGTATCATTATACCCCCTATTGATGAGATGAGGGATGAATTCAATGAAGACTTTGTAATATCTCTGGGAGATTATCATTATAGTAAAGCTGATAAATCAGTGGTAAAGAGAGGGAATAAGAGGAGCAGGGATCAAAGTGATATGGATACATTCCTTTCAAAGGAAATAGTATGGACTTAACGGTTAGGTGATCTACAGGAGGATGCCACAGACATTGCATATTTTTTAGGAGCTTTTACAAGTGCCAATTTTGATGTTGTCAATACTTTGAATGGCGAATTCGACAAGCAAAAGGCAGAAATTGTCGGACTGAAGGATGAATTCGAATAGCTCAAGGGAAAACATGAGAATAGCTATGATGAACTACAAGTGAAGAATGTTTCCCTTCATGATGAGCTACAGAGGGAAAAGACCACTAATGCCACTTTGGCACAGAAGGTAGATTTTTTAGAAAAACAGTATGAAGATGCAACTACAAAAGCAGCTTCATCTTTGGGTGTGTGCAAGAAGTTGAGGGTCTCTTTTGGCACGTTAGATGCAATACAAAACTGAAAAAACAGGCATCCATCAACTTGCATGGATATTTTTAGACACTTACACAATGAATCTTGCGATCAGTAAAAAACAAGAAATGTAGGAAATTGAATGACCTTTCCAAATATTTTTTTTTTCTATTGAAAATGCTATTAACTATATAAAGTTAGATCAATTTTAACGGGCACTTTTTATTTTTTGGACAAATTATAAGGTATATGTTTTTATGGGTGCAGCGTCTGAGTGTCTAAATGATGGAATAAACTTACGAAAACTGGTATACATATAGAGAACATATAGGACTAGTGCACAACTATTTTTCCAATAATAAAAATAATATTTTTGATTTTTTTTAAATTATCTAAGAGATCAAACCTCGAAAACGGTACGTCAATTGTGGGTGCAGCATTTGAATGTCTTAATGCAATTTTTTGGAAATGGGTTTTTAATAGCATGTATAGGTTGGTGTTCTTTAGTGCACCATACAATTTTTTTTTAAATGGTTGAGAAACGAAAGAGATATGGACGAAACACTACCAGTGTGTTTTTTGAGTTGAGGAGTGATGACAGAAGATAAATAAGAAAAAAATAGAAAAAATTATGTATTCTTGTTAAAATTTACATATTTAGAATCTGCAAAAAAAACCATATCTGTTTCTAAAATCTCATAAAAAATGGAGGTGTGTAGCATAATCAGACGAACCGCTAAACATGAGCATATTGAAAATATGGATATAACGCTGAATTTTCCATGGTTTATCATACTCCAAGGCACAGGCATGTTGAATCCGAAGCAAAGTACAAAGCAGACACATAGGCATAGGAATTCCATGAAAGCATGGGTGGAGGCTCGGACTTATCATTTGGAGGGAATAAATTTTTGAATTTACAAAACGCGAGCGCGATTTAATTATACAAAACGCATGCGCGTTATAGAGAAACAAAACGCGTGCGCGTTATGTGCATACAAAAATCATTAATAAATATACTAAAATGTTAATATTTTTTATTTTTTAAACAAGCACCCACCTACTCCTTGGACCATAGTAAAATATTAATATTACTATTACTATTATTAGTAGTATATATTAATATTTTATTAACATAATATTAAAAAAAATACCTTGTTAACACTATAATATATTGAAATACTTAGTTTTTTAATACCTATATCTATCATGGATAGATATTAATTTTATAATTCTTAGACTCTTTATGCACCATGAATATAAAAAATTTGATTACTATACTATACAATTATAATTAAATAATATATATATAATTTTGTTTTATTATTTATAACAATTTTAATTAATATTTATATTGTTATATTTAAATAATAATGTTTTCCACTCTTTTTCTTAATTTTTTTTAATATTATTTTACTTTAATATTATATTTAAAAAAATATTATTAGATAATTGTTTTATTTATATATAACTTTATTTTATTTATTATTTTAGAGAATTCTTTATTTAATTAAATCTTAATATTCTTTAATTTATTTATCTACCATTAATAGATTAATAAATGTATGTCATCATTAACGTGATCATCATCTTCAACTTCATGATCATGATCATCACCATCAACATCATGAACATCATCATCACCATCATTGTCATCAACATCATCATCATCATCACCTTCCTCATCATCTTCATCATCATCACTATTGTCATCATCATCATCATCATCATCAACATGATCATCATCTTCATTATCTTCATATTCTTCATCATCATCATCATCATCCCCATCGCCATCATCATTATCATCATCCTCATCCTCATCGTCATCTTCAGCTTCATCATCACAATCATCATCATCATCAACAACAACATGATCATCATCATCATCATCAACATCATCAACATCATCATCACCACCGTCGTCATCATCATCATGAACATCATCGTCATCACCATCGTTGTCATCATCATCATCATCATCCTCATCATCATCAACATCATCATCATCACCATCATCATCAACAACATCGCCATGATCATCATTATCATCTTCATCATGTTCATCTTCATCATGTTCATCTTCATCATCCTCATCTTCGCCATCATCACCTTCATCATCACCATCGCCATCATCATCATCACCATTACCATCATTGCCATCATCATCTCATCATCATCATCATCATCAACATTATCACCATCATCGTCATTGTCATCATCATCACCATCATCATCACCTTCATCATCCATATCATAATCATCACCATCAACATCATGAACATCATCATCATCATCCTCCTCATCATCATCATCATCACCATCATCTTCATCATCATCATCATCATCACCATCATCACCTTCATCATCACCATCTTCATCATCATCATGATCACCATTGCCATCATTGCCATCATCATCATCATCACCATCAACATCATGAACATCATCATCATCATCCTCATCATCATCACCATCAACATCATGAACATCATCATCATCATCATCATCATCATCACCATCAACATCATCATCATTCATCATCATCATCCTCATAATCATCATCACCATCAACATAATGAACATCATCATCATCATCCTCAACATCATCACCTTCATCATCATCATCATCATCATCATCCTCATCATCATCATCTCCAACAACATCATGAACATCATCATCATCATCGTCATCATCATCCTCATCCTCATCCTCATCCTCATCCTCATCCTCATCATCGTCATCACCATCACCATCACCATCAACATCATCTTCATATTCTTCATCATCATCATCTTCATCACCTTCATCATCACCATCGTCATAATCATCATCATCATCACCTTCATCATCATCATCATAATCATCACCATTCCCATCATTGCCATCATCATCATCATCATCATCATCATCATCAACATCATCAACATCATCCTCATCATCATCATCATCCTCATCATCATCACCATCAACATCATGAATATCATCATCATCATCATCATCATCATCATAATGAACATCATCATCATTCATCGTCATCATCCTCACCTTCATCATCATCATCATCATCACCATCATCAACATGATCATCATCATCACCATCAACATCATCAACATTATCATCATCATCCTTATCATCATCAACATCATGAACATCATCCTCATCCTCATCATCACCATCAACATCATGAACATCATCATCATCATTGTCATCCTCATCATCACCTTCATCATCCTCATCATCATCATCATCATTCATCATCATTCATCATCACCATCAACACCGTGAACAACATCATCATCATCATCATCATCATCATCATCACCTTCAACATCATCATCATCATCCTCATCATCATCCTCATCATCAACATCATGAACATCATGAACATCATCATCATCCTCATCATGCTCATCATCATCATCACCATCAACATCATGAACATCATCATCATCATCCTCATCATCATCATCACCATGCACATCATGAACAACATCATCATCCTCCTCCTCCTCATCATCACCTTCATCCTCGTCATCATCCTCATCATCATTCATCATCACCATCAACATTATGAACATCATCATCATCATCCTCCTCATCACCATCCTCATCATCAACATCATCAACATCATGATCATCATCATCCTAATCATCATCATCACCATCAACATCATGAACATCATCATCATCATCCTCATCATCATCATCACCTTCATCATCATCATCATCCTCATCATCATCACCTTCATCATCATCATCATCCTCATCATCATCATCACCGTCAACATCATGAACATCATCATCATCATCCTCATCCTCATCATCATCACCAACTTCATCATCATCATCACCATCATCATCATCATCACCATCAACATCATGAACATCATCATCTTCATCCTCATCATCATCACCTTCATCATCCTCATCATCCTCATCATCATCATCACCGTCAACATCATGAACATCATGATCATCATCCTCATCGTCATCTTCATCCTCATCATCATCATCACCTTCATCATCATCATCATCATCATCATCATCAACATGATCATCATCTTCACCATCATCATCACCATAATGAACACCATCATCATCATCCTCATCACCATCACCTTCATCATCATCATCGTCATCATCCTCATCATCATCATCTCCAACAACATCATGAACATCATCATCCTCATCCTCATCCTCATCCTCATCATCATCATCATCATCATCACCATCACCATCACCATCACCATCACCATCAACATCATATTCATCTTCTTCATCATCATCATCTTCATCACCTTCATCATCACCATTGTCATAATCATCATCATCATCATCATCATCACCATTCCCAGCATTGCCATCATCATCATCATCATCATCATCACCATCAACATCATCAACATCATCCTCATCATCATCATCATCCTCATCATCATCACCATCAAGATCATCCTCATCATCATCATCATCATAATCATGAACATCATCATTCATCATCATCATCATCCTCATAATCGTCATCATCATGCTCATCCTCATCATCATCATCACCTTCATCATCATCATCACCATCAACATCATCAACATCATCATCATCACCATCAACATCATGAACATCATCATCATCATCCTCATCATCATCATCACCTTCATCATCCTCATCATCATCATCATCATTCACCATCATTCATCATCACCATCATCATCATCATCATCATCATCACCATCATCATCCTCATCATCGTCCTCATCATCAACATCATGAACATCATGAACATCATCATCATCCTCATCCTCATCATCACCATCAACATCATGAATGTGATCATCATCATCCTCATCATCATCATCACCTTCATCATCCTCATCATCATCATCATCATTCATCATCACCATCAACATCATCATCATCATCATTCATCATCACCATCAACATTGTGAACATCATCATCATCATCCTCATCATCATCATCATCATCATCATCCTCATCATCATCATCACCATCAACATCATGAACATCATAATCATCATCCTCATCATCATCATGACCTTCATCATCATCATCAACATGATCATCATCATCATCAACATCATCAACATCATCATCATCATCCTCATCATCATCATCAACTTCATCATCCTCATCATCATCATCATCAACATCATGAACATCATGAACATCATCATCATCATCATCATCATCATCATCATCACCATTAACATCATGAACATCATCATCATCATCATCCTCATCATCCTCACCTTCATCATCATCATCCTCCTCATTATCATCATCACCGTCAACATCATGAACATCATCATCATCGTCCTCATCCTCATCCTCATCATCATCATCACCTTCATCATCATCATCATCATCATCATCATCATCATCATCATCATCATCATCACCATCAGCATCATCATCATCCTCATCCTCATCCTCATCCTCATCCTCATCATCACCTTCATCATCATCATCAACATGATCATCTTCATCACCATCATCATCATCATCACCATCAACATCATGAACATCATCCTCATCATCATCATCACCATCAACATCATGAACACCATCATCATCATCCTCATCATCATCATCATCTTCATTATCCTCATCATCATCATCATCATTCATCATCATCATCAATCTCATCATCACCATCATCCGCACCATCAATTTCATGAACATCATCATCATCCGCACCATCAATTTCATGAACATCATCATCATCATCGTCGTCGTCATCATCATCACCATTGCCATCATTGCCATCATCATCATCATCATCATCATCAACATCATGAACATCATGAACATCATCATCATCCTCATCATCATCATCACCATCAACATCATGAACATCATCATCATCATCCTCATCAACATCCTCACCTTCGTCATCATCATCCTCCTCCTCATCATCATCATCGTCAACATCATGAACATCATCATCATCATCCTCATCCTCATCCTCATCCTCATCATCATCATCATCACGTTCATCATCATCATCATCATCATCATCATCATCATCACCATCAACATCATCATCATCCTCATCATCATCATCACCTTCATCATCATCATCAACATGATCATCATCATCACCTTGATCATCATCATCAACATGATCATCATCATCAACATCATCATCATCATCACCATCAACATCATGAACATCATCCTCATCATCATCATCACCATCAAGATCATGAACATCATCATCATCATCCTCATCATCATCATCACCTTCATCATCCTCATCATCATCATCATCATCATCATCATCATCATCATCATCATTCATCATCATCATCATCCTCATCATCATCATCATCTGCACCATCAATTTCATGAACATCATCATCGTCGTCGTTGTCATCGTCATCATCACCATTGCCATCATTGCCATCATCATCATCATCATCATCATCACCATCAACATCATGAACAACGTCATCATCATCCTCACCATCATCACCATCAACATCATGAACATCATCATCATCATCATCATCAACATCGTCATCATTCATCATCATCATCCTCATAATCATCATCACCATCAACATAATGAACATCATGATCATCATCCTCATCATCATCACCTTCATCATCATCATCCTCATCATCATCATCTCCAACAACATCATGGACATCCTCATCCTCATCATCACTGTCAACATCATGAACATCATCATCATCATCCTCATCATCATCATCACCTTCATCATCATCATCATCAACAACATGATCATCATCATCACCATCATCATCGCCATCATCTTCAACTTCATCATCATCATCATCATCATCAACATGATCATCATCGTCACCATCAACATCATGAACATCATCATCATCATCATCATCAACATCGTCATCATTCATCATCATCATCCTCATAATCATCATCACCATCAACATAATGAACATCATGATCATCATCCTCATCATCATCACCTTCATCATCATCGTCCTCATCATCATCATCTCTAACAACATCATGGACATCCTCATCCTCATCATCACTGTCAACATCATGAACATCATCATCATCATCCTCATCATCATCATCACCTTCATCATCATCATCATCATCAACATGATCATCATCATCACCATCATCATCGCCATCATCTTCAACTTCATCATCATCATCATCATCATCAACATGATCATCATCGTCACCATCAACATCATGAACATCATCATCACCATCGTCGTCATCAACATCATCATAATCATCACCTTCCTCATCGTCTTCATCATCATCACCATTGTCATCATCATCATCATCATCATCATCATCAACATGATCATCATTGTCATTATCTTCATATTCATCTTCGTCATCGTCATCATCATCACCATGATCAATGATCATCGATCATCATCATCAACATCGCCATGTTCATTATCATCAACATCGCCATGTTCATCATCATCAACATCATGAACATCATCATCATCATCACCATGATCAATGATCATCGATCATCATCATCAACATCGCCATGTTCATTATCATCAACATCGCCATGTTCATCATCATCAACATCATGAACATCATCATCATCATCATCCTTATCATAATCATCGCCATCATCATCATCCTTATCATAATCATCACCATCAACATCATCATCATCATCATCATCACCATCATCTTCATCATCATCACCATCAACATCATGAACATCATCATCATCATCCTCATCCTCATCCTCATCATCATCATCATTCATCATCATCATCATCATCACCACCTTCATCATCATCACCATCATCATCATCATTCATCATCATTCATCATCACCATCAACATCATGAACATCATCATCATCATCCTCATCATCATCACCATCAACATCAACATCATCATCATCATCATCCTCATCATCATCCTCATCATCATCATCGCCATCATCATCATGAACATCATCATCATCATCCTCATCATCATCATCACCTTCATCATCGTCGTCATCATCATCATCATCATCACCGTCAACATCATGAACATCATCATCATCATCCTCATCCTCATCCTCATCATCATCATCATTCATCATCATCATCATCATCATCACCTTCATCATCGTCATCATCGTCATCATCATTCATCATCACCATCAACATCGTGAACATCATCATCGTCATCTTCATCATCATCATCTTCTTCATCATCATCACCATCAACATCATCCTCATCATCAACATCATCATCATCCTCATCAACAACAACATCATGAACATCATCATCATCATCCTCATCATCATCATCACCTTCATCATCATCGTCATCCTCATCATCATCATCATCACCATCAACATCATGAACATCATCATCACCTTCCTCGTCGTCATCCTCATCCTCATCATCATCATCACCTTGAACATCATCATCATCATCATCAACATGATCATCATCATCACCATCAACATCGTGAACATCATCATCATCCTCATCACCATCAACATCATGAACATCATCATCATCATCCTCACCATACAATAATAAAATTAATAAAATTAGCATGTGTTTCTTAGTTGCTATCACGGCCAAGCCTTCTTCTTAATTTTTATTGTTGCACAGTGGGGCCTAGCACATCTTCCATTTAAGAGAGGTAGGTGGTTGTTGCACAGTGGGACCTAGCACAATATTATTTGATCTATGCTTTTCTCTTAAGTTTTGTGGCTTTCAGGTATTCTCTCAAACACAAGAGCTCTTGTTTGGTTTATGCATTCATTCTACAGGTGCCTCAGGGAGTCTTCTACTTTAAGAAATCAAGAAGTGAAGGGATTCCTTGCCTCATCCATCAAACCACAAACTTCAAAAAAATCTATTGGCTATTTTGATTGCTACAAGTGGATCTCTATTTTCAAAGTTCTATCTTACCTCTTTTCCACTTTTGTAGAAGTTATCAAGTCATTTAAATCTTTATTTTAAGCTTGCTTGGCTTCTACTCAGTTAGATCTAGGCTTTCTAGCCTTAGATCTACTTTTTCAAAGCTAGATCCATCTTCCTAAAGGTCCGTTTTTAAAGATTTAGTTTCATTTCTTTTTTTAAATCCATCTTTCTTTTTGCCTTGGAAAACGTGCACAAGTTTTATCGAAAAACGTACAAGTTTTCCATTTTTTAGGCTTGCTCGTTTTCTGTATTTTTTATTAATTCTAAATTCTGGAAATTCATTAAAAATCACAAAATTTTCAAATTTTTTCAATTTTTTTTTTTTTTTTGAATTTTTTCGAAAAGCTTGTCATTTCAAGCTCACTGTTTTTTGGACTGATTTTTTACTTTTTTCATTAATTCTAAATTTTGAAAATTCATTAAAAATCAAAGTGGGCAAAATGACTAACTTTTTAATTTTTTTGATTTTTTCTTAAAAAACATGCAATTTCGTACTTGTTGTTTTTTTACTGATTTTCTGCAATTTTCTGCTATTTTCCAGATTCTGGAAATTAGCCTAAAATGTTAAAAAATCTTTAATTTTAAATACACAAAAAATCTTAAGTCGTTTCGTCAAAAATCGTGCATTTTACATAAAAAAATGGTCAGCTTGCCTGGTCCTTTCTAGGTTTTGATTTTGGGTCTCATTCCATTGTTTTGATCTTTTGTTTCATCTCATCTTGCACTTGCCTTCTCATCCACTTAATCTTTTCAAATCACAGATTAAAATTGGTTTCCTAACACTCTTACTAGTCCTTATTTAGAGCTCTTATCCACAGGTGAACCAAAAGCAAAACCAAACAAGAAAGAGCAAGCAGAACTAGATCCAAAGAAAAGGATTCAAAGCCAAAAAAGAAGTCATTCTCCTTTGTACAAACTCCTAAGAGTTTTTCATTTTTACTTAAGTTACTTCTCAAAGTCCTGACAAGGATTAAGTTTCAAATGCATTTGTATTTCATTAATAAAACAAGGCTAAGTGAGATAGGGCCTCCCATACTTGGTTTTTCTTTCCCATTTGGGGAAGAGTGTTTTTTGTTCTTAGCTTAGATTTATTTCGAGTACTTAGAGTAGTTTCATTTTTTTTGCAAACTAGATACTAATTGTTAGATTAGCCCATTTTGTTTCATTAACTAGGTTAATTACTTCATCTTTTAATTTTTTATATCTTTCATAAGTAATTCAACTGTTTAAAGTAGAAATCTGTTGAATCTCACTCTGTAAATCAAGAGTGCTCTCTATCGGAGAGTTGTCTTTTCATTGTTTAATAAGTTAATCAATTAATCTTGAAATTCTCTTGAACTTGTCGTAATCCAAGTTAAGAGCACTCTCTATCGAAGAGCATTCCCACTGCATATCCTTGCATCAAGCATATAGATTAGCCATTAGAGGAATTTTGAGGTCTAAAATGGGCCTCCTAAGGAAAATAATAAAATAATAGTTAAAATAATAAAATAATAGTTAAAATAATAAAATAATATTGATTAATTTTGGAGGAAGAAATAAAAAAACTACTTTTTGTGTTCGTATTTTCGACATATCTCCTTGTGTTTTTACTCAACTTCCGATCGGGAGAGCTTGTTGGATGCGGAATTTGATTCCGCATCCAACGAGCTCCCTCGATCGAAATTTGAGTAAAAACACAATGAGATATGTCAAAAATACGAACAAAAAAGTAGTTTTTTTTAATGACAAATATGTCAATTCAACCATTATGGTTGACTTATTTTATTGAAATTCTATTGGTTCTTGAATTCCAACTCACAAAAACTTATTTTGGCACGTTTTCTTATAAGGCCCATTTTAGACCCCAAATTTCCTCTAATGTAAGTCTCTTGAACCACTGTCATAAGACGAGGTCAAGAGCGCTCTCTCTTGGAGAGTTTTAATTAATTAACTTAATAAAATTAGCAACTCACACCCCTTTAATTAATTAACCCCATTTCCTCCTTGCCTCTGGAGTATGCATTGATCGATCTCTGATCGGAATACCCAGAAATAGCATTGGATCTCTAAACCCCACAAGAGGAACTTAACTAAAACTTTTCCCCATAACCAACGCACCGGTGTTGTTCGATAAATACCGAGGCATGTGGGAAAATTCCAATTGTGGGTGTTGGGCTACCTAATCTGGGCACTAGTAGTTAAGTTATTGAACACTTACCTTTGATCCCAGAAAGGTCCATCATGTCTTCGAATGGAGCCACTGAAGGTATTACCGGTTAGGACATCTAGCTACCATAACTGAAGATCACAAGTAAAAACTCTTAAAACTTACCAAGAGCACCTGCAAAACCTAGAATTTACTGGCATCTTTTGGGATTCACATATTTACACTCGAAGCATCTCTGATAAGTTGACTGCATAGACACTTGTCCTATCTTTTACACATTGTTGATAATCTGGGCCATTTGTCCATCGAATGTTTGATTATAAATCATATATGTGAATGCTTTATCTATTTCGTGAAGTTCTCAAACATTTGTCTATCTTTCAATTCCGGTGATAGAAACGTGGATTGTTTTGTCTTGTGTTCAATTCATCACATTAATCATCTTAAATCACATTAACTCCTAAACTACACTCATTTGCATCCAAAACATCAAATAATTAACTTGAACATTGAGCCACAGAAAACTCTTTGTTAGGGACTACCCCCCTTGGCTTCATTAGGAGTTAGCCTAAATGGAAGAGCTAAGAGTAGGTGACAGTACCTAGCTCTGTGCTTGCCCCCAAGTTCACAGCTCTCCCACTTTCTCAAGTGAGGAGACAGTTTTCGAAAGATTTCTGCTGGTGGTGTGCAATCGGCAGACATCTTTTGGCGCCGTTGCCGGGGACAAATATTTTTGTTCCTGGATGACCTTTGTTTCTTTTAGTTTTTTACCTTGTTTTTTCCCCTTTTTGGTAGATTTTTAGTCCAATCCATCTTCGAATTTAGACTTAAGTCCACCTAGTGACCCCACTGTCAGTTAACACCTCAAGGTATTCTACTAGAAAAAACTTTGTAGATTTGGTCGATTTCATCCCTGACCCCGAAAAGGTCTTAAGGAGGAGATTAAACAAACTATCTTCTCGCAGGATCCTTGCAGAACTTGGATTTGAGTCTGTTTCAGACATCCATCTTTTATTTCCAGAAAACTTAGAAAATTTACAAAATAATAATTGTTTCCTTAATCCAATGGGTGACTTTTTAACTCAACTTAACTTTGCTCAGATAGCAAGTCATCCTCATGATATCCCTGACAAGGCTATCGACAAGCTTGCGGCATATAATGGCACTGATGCCTCCCTCCCTACTGAGCAGCATATCAGGAATTTCACGAGACACTGTGGTGCCCATGTCAGGGGTACCGATAGGCATGAAGATGTTTACATGACCCTGTTTTCCTTATCTTTGGACGAAAAGGCTGGAAACTGGTATGATAATTTGTTGGACAATTCTTTCACCACCTTAGCAGACTTCAAGGCTACTTTCCTTGGAAAGTTTGGCAGCAGAAAGGAGCTGTTGAGTCCAAATTTGGTCCCTTTTTAACCACCTTTAATCACCTTTCTTCCCTTGTTTTACACTGCTTAGCATGCCAATCAGACTGACTTTCTTCACTTTATTCCCTAAATTGTCAAGGTAAGACTGATTATTGTTTTACCTTATTAATGCTTATTCTTGTGACAATTAAGGCTATTTATCTCTTGAAATTGTGCTAATATGTGTGATCTATGAAGATAATGTGAGATGAGCAGAATGCAGGGGGATAACGCTGAACAAGTTTAGGGACGAGGGATGGTCATGACACAAAAGGGATCCTCAACCTGTCCATCATCGATTGAGGCACGTGACATTTCAGACAAGAGCCGGTCAGAGTAGCCATAACAGAATGTGCTATGATCGAGGGATCTCCAGTGTAGCTGCTCAAATATTATGGCGATCTGAGAAGATCGCCACTTCTGGGCCAGTCAACAGTCTTCTCGCACTTTCTATAATTGTATCATGCCACGTCTTGTAACAACCGTTGTTATTCAGGGCGCCTGAAGATCAGAGATCTTCATGGCTGCCCTTTGTAATAGGATTGGATGTTATCGCTTGTATGTATAAATGCAGAAGCCTGTCTCGACCCAGGGGGTTGGAAAATAGCTAATTCATTTGGTGTATTAACAGCGGGAGCAATCTGTAATAATCCTTCCTTTTTAATACAAAGAGTTACTGCTGGTTTAAGGGAGCTGTACATTGTTCATCCAGCATCTCTGTGTGAAGGCTGGGCCCGCCTTCCGCAGAGATTGCTGAGTTAAGTTAGGATCTTTTAATTTGTGGTTGTGTGATGTTTCGTTAATCATATTTTCTATGTGCGTAGCAGTAGTGTGTGTGATTTACAGCATTGCATTTTCCTAAGATCAATAACTGTAACAGTCGACTGAGTAGATAATCTTTATGCAATTCATTCAATAGCTGTACACAACTCTGTTCATCTCATGGTTTCAGGTTGACATCCCACGAACCCTGTGTAATTCTTGGATTGTTATAATTGTTGATATTTATTTCTGCAATTCAATTATTAGAATAGCCGAGCTTGATCTGTTGCAATTGAATTTCTAGATTACAATTAATTTATGGTTACAGATTCCGAGTGTGATTAGATCAATAGGCAATTCCTTTAATTTGGGCTGTGAATAGGATTTCCTTTCTGTCAGTAATTGTTGATTTCATTTTTGGTTGATGCATAGAAGGACAAGGTTGAAATTGTAGAGTTAGAAGATTGGTGGGATCACACAAAGTTTGAGGGATGAACATAGTTGTTTAAGAACAGTATTCACTACAATGATTTGGTGCTTAGCATATATTGTGCACTTACCTTTTGAAACAAAAGACTTCCTCGGGTTGACAATGAATTTCGTAAGCTCTGTGTGTTGATAATAATTTATCTGCATTTAGGGTGCTCGACATTTTGGCGCCGTTGCCGGGGAAGGGTAATTAAACACTATCAGTAGTTGCATTTGATAATTATTTTTAGTCAGTCTCTTTTTATTCTTTCTGATGAAATGATTTGGGTTGTATGAATACTAGAAGGGTAAAACGCGATCAATTCCCAACTCCCAAAACCCCACAAGATACTAACAGTGCAGGTGGCTCGGGTCGAGGTCAAGGAGTACCATTGGGCAGAAGGACGTTCATTGACGACCTTGTTGACAGAACTGATTCATCCACTGGAGCTCGTCTTCAAGAAACTCCTAATAGAAGAAACCCCGCTGATCCTGGGGCGCTAGCATCGGGATCCACGGTGGAGAAGACATGAGCAGCTGCGACATCCTCAGCTACCCCTGTAGACAAAGACACAGCTGTTACAACGGGACCTGCTGGTAGAGGTCCGAATTATCACATTAACGGGAGGAGTGTAACTAAGGAAGAGTGGGATCAGTACCACCAGAAGCTTCTGGGACAGTGGAAAAATGAAGAAAAGAACGAGGAACAAGAGGAGAACGAAGAAAAGAACAAGGAACAAGAAAAGAACACAGGAGGAGACGAAGAGGAGAAAACAGAAGAAGAGATAGTAACAGACACGGGGCCGATGAGGAAGAAGTGATGGAAGAAAACTATCATCATGAGAATTGCTCCCTGCCAGAGGGAACAGTGGCTACATTGCAATTTCCTATTCAACAACCAAATGGGGCAGCTCCTATGAAGAATATCTCACCATCGGTGTTACCTCGTTTGCATGGAAAGGCGGCAGAAGACCCAGACGAAATCCTTTTCGAATTCGATATTCTTTGTCGCAGTTACGATTATATCACCGATGCCCAAAAACTAAAACTTTTTCCTGCTACCTTTAAGGACAATGCATTACGCTGGTTCATGAGCCTTGGGGGAGGGACCGTTACTAATTGGGATGCAATGAAGCAGGTGTTCCTGAAGAAATATCAGGAATACTGTAACACCAAGGATAAGAGAGAGGAGTTATTTAAAATGGTGTAGAAGGAGGACGAAAGTTTGGAAGATTTCATGGAAATACTGCTGTACAATGTGCAGAGAGCTGGGCAGACGAACATGGGACTGGATGTACTCAAAATAATCTTGCTTCGGGGAATCAGGGATGATTTTCTAGATATGTTGAACCTACTTGGTAAGGGAGACATCTCCAAAGAACCTTTCGACAAAATTGTGGAGCTGTGCAAAAGATACTCCAGAGGGTCTTCCAGAAATAATAAGCGGGATAAACGAGAAAAGCTGGAACGTGACGTCTTCGACCGAACTCAGAAGTCATCTAATGGAGGCGCTACCCGAGCAGAGATAGGCAATCTATTTGAAAATTTTAAAACAGAAATGATGAGCTCCATCTCTTCTGAAATTGATGTCCTGAAGGCGAAACAAAAACAAGCAGTAGAGGATCTCACATTGGGTGTGTTCTGCCCCCGATGTAGAAAGAATCATCCATTGAGAGAATGCTTGCTTGACAAAGTGAACGTATGTCAGCTGTGTGAGCTGAACCATGACATGAAGGAATGCCCTTCACTTCCTCAAGTCAAGGCCGTTCTGCAGGCATCAAACCCGGATGTGGAAGCAGCCTACTTTATCGCACAGAAGAAACCATGGCAGCCTCGGAATCAAGGTATGTCTCCAGACTCTCTCCCATTTTTGAATAATATGGGGAATTGGAATAATATGCAAAATTTGAATACACAATTCCCTTCGAATTATACTCAATGGAATTCCTCTCAACCTGCAATGCAAAACTATAATTCATGGAATCCCTGGACACAGCCACCACCCCAACCTACGTCATGGACTCCTGGATGGAGGAATTTTCATCCTGGGAACCAATTTCCTCAACCACCTCTACCTCAACAAGCACCGTATTCTCCTCAATTTCCTCAATTCCCCCAAATTCCTCCATATCCTCAATACTTACCTCCACAGTCACAACTGCAGCTGCAAAACAATTCTATCCCGAATATACCAATACAACCCCAGCTGCCTGCCCAACCTAATCCTAACCCAAACAATAAAGTAGTCCACCAATTGGAGACTGTCAACATGCCAGCCTACTCTCTTTCCCATGTACCCTGTAATGAAATCCACTTACGATCTGGGAAAATTGTAGAACCTGTAATAACAGAGGATGTTTCATCCTCTGAGCATAGAGAAGAGGAGAGCTTACAACATCCATTTGACTCAAGTCCCATCATTGAGGATGCTGGGCATCCCTTAGAAGGGACGGCTGAACCATCCAACGATAAACCTGAAGAGATACAGCCTTCCCATCTGATAAAGCAGCCACCATACCCCGAGAGATTACTGCTACCAAAAATGGGGGGGCAACCTCAGTTTAACCTCCTCGGAGAGTTAAGAAACCTTTATGTTAAAATTCCCCTCCTACAAGCGCTTCAAGATGTGCCCATTTACGCTAGAACAGTTCGGGAGCTGTGCACAAGAAGAACACAAAGGAAAATCTGTAATAATCCTTCCTTTTTAATACAAAGAGTTACTGCTGGTTTAAGGGAGCTATACATTGTTCATCCAGCGTCTCTGTGTGAAGGCTGGGCCCGCCTTCCGTAGAGATTGCTGAGTTAAGGTAGGATCTTTTAATTTGTGGTTTTGTGATGTTTCATTAATCATATTTTCTGTGTGTGCAGCAGTAGTGTGTGTGATTTACAGCATTGCATTTTCCTAAGATCAATAACTGTAACAGTCGACTGAGTAGATAATCTTTATGCAATTTATTCAATAGCTGTACACAACTCTGTTCATCTCATAGTTTCAGGTTGACATCCCACGAACCCTGTGTAATTCTTGGATTGTTATAATTGTTGATCTTTATTTCTGCAATTCAATTCTTAGAATAGCCGAGCTTGATCTGTAGCAATTGAATTTCTAGATTAAAATTAATTTATGGTTACAGATTCCGAGTGTGATTAGATCAATAGGCAATTCCTTTAATTTGGGCTATGAATAGGATTTCCTTTCTGTCATTAATTGTTGATTTCATTTCTGTTTGATGCATAGAAGGACAAGGTTGAAATTGTAGAGTTAGAAAATTGGTGGGATCACACAAAGTTTGAGGGATGAACATAGTTGTTTAAGAACAGTATTCACTACAATGATTTGGTGTTTAGCATATATTGTGCACTTACCCTTTGAAACAAAAGACTTCCTCGGGTTGACAATGAATTTCGTAAGCTCTGTGTGTTGATAATAATTTATCTACATTTAGGGTGCTCGACAGGAGCCTAGACATCTAGTAGCAGCTTTGACCAGCATAAAGAAGTCCGAAACTAAAACAATGGATGAATTCAACAATAGGTTCACTGAATTAGCAAATTCCATCCCTACCACTTATTCTCCTCCAGCAGCTTCTGTTATGGACTATTATATCGAGGCATTAAGTGGTGAATTCCAGTACGAGATTAGAGATAAGGAGTTGGCTACTTTACTTCTAGCTCAGGGTTTGGCGATTAAAATTGATAAGAATATGCAGTCTTCACGAGAGTTAAACATCCAGGGTTACTCTAGATCATCAACTTCTCTGAAAACTGTGGAACCTAAAGGAAAAGAGCCATCAAATGAGACATATGAAAAGAAGCTCATGGACTTAACAGAAAAAATGCAAGACATGGAAAGGAAGTACTTAGCACAGTTGAAGGAGATTCAGAATCGAGTCATAACTGTTGAAAGAACTCAACCTCCACCACCTCCTAGAACCTTCCCTGCAAAACCAACATGGCAAAGAAGAAATACCAGCCATGAACAGAGGCCTCCTCATCAGCTAGAGGTTGCTAATGTGGTTGAAACTTACACTCCATTTTGTAGGGCATGTGAAGACCTTCATGAAGAATCTTCTTGCTATTATGCATGTTATGTTCAGGAGCATGGTTTTCCAAAGGGTTGTGGTCCTAAAGCATCATCAAGTGAGCCTGAGTACATAAACTATGTAGATGACATGCATGATATTTCTGGAGAAAGTTGGAGAGAGAAAAAACAATATTCAAGAGAGCCTGAGTACATTAATGCAGTTGGACAGCTCCATCCTGTCGCCACAGAAACCCGGTGTCAAGTCAAAGATTATAATCAACAAATGGATAACCTCACTAAATTTTTTTGTATTAATCCTACAAATGAGCATAATGATGATAGTTTGGAAGGTTTACTACCTTGTGACCTTTTTTCTGAAGAAGATGACTATGATCATGGGGAGGGATACAGCCAGAGATGTGATACAAGTGAGGAAGAATCCCTTACATCTGAGATGGATGATAACTACGAGAATTTAATGGAAAATAAAATCTTAGAGGTTTCATGTGATGAAATTCCTCCATGCTCCCCATCGGATGACAAATATTTGGAAATTTGGGTCCCATGTGATGTCTTTAAAACCCAGCTTTTCGAAGAAGATTGCTTTGAGCAGAATGAGGAGTGTAGCCAGGGTCTTGATACCAGTGATGAGGCATCTCTCATATCCGACATAGATGGCAATGATGATTATTGGACTTTTATTGAAAATCCAACCTATGATATTTTTGAAAATATTTTTGAGAATCTCATCTATGATGTGTCTAGCAAGGGGAGTGTTTATTCTGAGACTTATGAAAGTTTTAAAGAGGAGCAGTTAGAGTGTTCATATGATCAGTCAGAATTATATCTGAATATCGATAATAAGGATTTGAAAAAGCAGTGCTGTGAAGAATCAGATGAGATACAACTAGTTGAAGTTTTTTCTCAGCCATCGCCTTTACACATAGATATTCCTTATGTTTCAGAGCAGCTTGGGGCTTATACAACGAGTTATTATTTTATAAGCCTTGATGATCAACATGATGGAGTAGTCGACCTACCGCATCATCTCAATTTGTATATCAGTGCTATCTAGTCATGGATAGAAGCAACCTGCGCAAGCACCTACCAGTTTGGGAAGAAGTTTGACGAGATTATTCATGCCTATGATTCCCCATCCAACCCTCCCATTCTGGATCATCACCCAGGTTTTCATTTTCTGGAAATTGTGTTGTTACTTTGGCTAGTAACCAAAGACAAGGAAAAACTTTTTTATATTAATAAAATGCTTAGGTGGCTACACTGGATCTATGATTACACCTAACCTTTTGTGTATCATGCTTAGAGTAGGAAAATAGGCTCCTTAAAGTGAGCGTTTACTTTAGCATTTTTCTTTATGTACTTAAACATAAATAAAAAAAAATTCAGAGAAGTTTTTTTTTCTTTGAATAAAGCAACTTTTGGATCATTGGCTCTTTTCCTTAAAGCTTGTGCTACTAAGGTTTTCTTGTCAAGTTGAGATGTTTTTACAGGATATGGAAACCATAGATTCTGGGGTTCTTGTATGCTCTCCATGCATAAGAGACTAGATCGAGCACATGTCCCGCAGTTGGAGCCAGATGTTATCCAACTTTTTGTACCATAAGTTGGGTTTTCTGAGGAGCCGCCGGTTGAAAGACTTGTTCAAAGTCTAATTCCAGTGTATTAATTGATCTGTCTGCTTGTCTAGCCAATACTGGCTAGTCACTTTTTTATTTCAATAATTTTGACCATGATCCCGCGGGGTTTGTAATAAAATGTGCTAGTAGGATATTTTTGAATGGTTCGGTCTCCTGGGACGTAGAATCTCAAATAGGGTATTTCAAGGATTTTTTTGCCCCTGACAATTATGCTTTGACTTTAGCCGAGTATAATTGATGAAGTTTTCTCCCGCTTCCTCCAAATTTGAAATGCTCGATGTTGAATTCTGGGCCTTTGGGGGTTATTAGAGACCAACTGAGTGTTATAATCCTACTAGACATTATTTAGAGATCATGGTCATGTCCTAAGTCATATGGACACATAAAAAAATTTCAAAAAAAATCTTTTTCGAAGAGTGAAAAATTATTTTTTTAAAATTTTAATTACTTTTCCCAAGTTTTTTGGGTTAATTTTTCCATTAATTAAATGGAAAAAATCCGTTCGTGGTAAATAAGTCATCCGGACTCCAAATTCAGTGATTGAAGGCTCTAACCTTAAGCCAAAAATCATTCTTGATCAGTCAGCCAGTCAGAACCAACTTTCAGATCAACAATCAGACACATAATGCCTTTTTACTCAAAAAAGTCAGTTTTGAGTAAAAAAATGAATTTTTATTAAAAAATGATTATTTTGGAGAAAATTAAAACTCTCCAAATTAATCCAAATTCAGTGAAATAAAAGGCTAAATGACATCTCATGGAGCACTTATGATGATTGGAGTTATTATAACTCAGCTTCAGTCATCATTAAGAGAGCAATTAATTTATTATCAGTTAGCAGACATGTCATCTCCAGCTAAAGATGAGATGGAGAGCACTCATTGGTCCGGTGATTTGATCGAAGTAAAGACTGAAGCTTGCACCATCAGTGGGCTTCCCAAACCTAGCTCAGGCTCCTGTCAGACTTAAAGGATGAGATTACCTACATCCAGACTCACACATGTGGCCTCATCCTTGGCTTGTTTTCAGTGCACAGGTTTGGAGTGGGGGCACCTTGCCTGGGTGGAGGCCTCCCCTCACTCCCGGTTCTCTGGTTTAGGTCTGGGCTCTTTGTTAGGTGGCTAAGTTGGTTAGGATTGGTTTTTTGGTTTCAGGGTTTTAGCACTCTCTCATTTGTTAAATAGAGGCTCTTTTAGCTCTATTGGGATGGAGACTTTGTTCAAGTACACTCTGGAAAAATTTGTAATATCTTTTGAATTTGAATAAAGCAAGAAGACTTTGGAGGTCCATGTGGGAGTTATTTGTGTGCCATGCTTCATATTGTTGAAGGTGATACCATTATTAGTTCATTTCTTTTGATTCTTAAGTATATGATCTTGTGATTAAAAGGCTAACAATCTAGCACAATATTATTTGATCTATTCTTTTCTCTTAAGTTTTGTGGCTTTCAGGTATTCTCCCAAACACTAGAGCTCTTGTTTGGGTCATGCATTCATTCTACAGGTGCCTAAGGGAGTCTTCTACTTTAAGAAATCAAGAAGCGAAGGGCTTGCTTGCCTCATCCATCAAACCACAAACTTCAAAAAATTCTATCGGTTACTTTGCTTGCTACATGTGGATCTCTATTTTCAGGGTTCTAGCTTACCTCTTTCCCACTTTTGTAGAAGTTATCAAGTCATTTAAATCTTTATTTTAAGCTTGCTCGACTTCTACTCAGTTAGATCTAGGCTTTCTAGCCTTAGATCTACTTTTTTCAAAGCTAGATCCATCTTTCTAAAGGTCCATTTTTAAAGATCTAGTTTCATTTCTTTTTTTAAATCCATCTTTCTTTTTGCCTTGGAAAATGTGCATGAGTTTTCTCAAAAAATATGCAATTTTTCCATTTTTTAGGCTTGCTGGTTTTCTGTATTTTTCATTAACTCTAAATTCTGAAAATTCATTAAAAATCAGAAAATTTTCAAAAAATTTAATTTAATTTTTTTATTTTTTGACTTTTTCTTGAAAAGCATGCCATTTCAAGCTCACTGTTTTTTGGGATGATTTTTTGAGTTTTTTCATTAATTCTAAATTCTGGATATTCATTAAAAATCAGAAAATTTCCCAATTTTTTTTTTCATTTTTTTACTTTTTCTCGAAAAACATGCAATTTCGTACTTGCTGTTTTTTACTAATTTTCTGCAATTTTATGCTATTTTCCAAATTCTGGAAATTATCCTAAAATGTTAAAAAAAATTTAATTTTAAACACGCAAAAAGTCTCAAGTCGTTTCGTCAAAAATCGTGCATTTTACATAAAAACGGTGAGCTTTCCTGCTTCTTTCCAGGTTTTGATTTTGGGTCTCATTCCATTGTTTTGATCTTTTGTTTCATCTCATCTTGCACTTGTCTTCTCATCCACTTAATATTTTCGAATCACAGATTAAAATTGGTTTCCTAAGACTCTTACTAGTCCTTGTTTAGAGCTCTTATCCACAGGTGAACCAAAAGCAAAACCTAACAAGAAAGAGCAAGCAGAACTAGATCCAAAGACAAGGATCCAAAGCCAAAAAAGAAGTCATTCTCCTTTGTACCAAGGGAAAAAACACCCTAGGCTGATTGGATTGACAAATAAAGTCTAAGAGACCGAGTCTTTTATAGACACTATCATGCTAGAACATTTATTACAATTCCCCATGGGGTATGAACATGTGATATAGTACAACAAGCACTTCCCAGAAGTACTTCCAAAGGTCTTCTGAAGTCCGAACAAGTTATCCTTGTCTGGTTCACCAGGCTCACTTGATAAAAAAACCACTAAGTACAACTTAGGTGGTAACAGGATGGAAAGGCTGACAACTGGTATGATAATTTGCCGGACAATTTCTTTCGCCACCTTAGTCCATTTTGTTTCATTAACTACGTTGATTACTTCATCTTTTAAGTTTTTGTATCTTTCATAAGTAATTCAACTGTTTAAAGTAGAAATCTCTTGAATCTCACTTTGTAGATCAAGAGTACTCTTTATTGGAGAGTTGTATTTTCATTATTTAATAAGTTAATCAATTAATCTTGAAAGTCTCTTGAACTTGCCGTAATCCAAGTCAAGAGCACTCTCTATTGGAGAGCATTCCCACTGCATATCCTTGCATCAAGCATATAGATTAGCTAAGTCTCTTGAATCACTGTCATAAGATAAGGTCAAGAGCGCTCTATGTCAGAGAGTTTTAATTAATTAACTTAATAAAATTCACAACTCACACCCCGTTAATTAATTAACACCCTTCCTCCTTGCCGGAGTATGCTCTGACCGATCTCTGATCGGAATACCCAAAAACGAAATTAGATCTATAAACCCCACAAGAGGAACTTAACTAAAACTTTTCCCCATAACCAATGCACCGGCGTTGTTCGATAAATACCGAGGCATGTGGGAAAATTCCATGTGTGGGTGTTGAGATACCTAATCTGGGCACTGGTAGTTAAGTTATTGAACACTTACCTTTGATCCCAGACAGGTCCATCGTGTCTTTGAACGGAGCCACTGAAGGTATTACCGGTTAGGACATCCAGCTACCATAAGTGAAGATCACAAGTAAAAACTCTTAAAACTTACCAAGAGCACCTGCAAAACCTAGCATTCACTGGCATCTTTTGGGATTCACATATTTACACTCGAAGCATCTCTGATAAGTTGACTCCATAGGCACTTGTTGTAATCTCACAGATCACATAAGGTTACCAATAATACATACTAAAACATACATAACTATAAATCAGAGACAAGAGACAAGAACAGATAGATAAATAGATTATCTTATTATAATGAGTTCATACAAAGTAGAGAACTGAACTAATTTCTTGTTTGGCTCAACAGCCTAATATATACAATTTACAAACAGTTACAAAATAACTACTTGTCGATTCAGTGAACCGACACGACTGTTAGTTAGCCGACTTAATTAACTAGTTTAGTCGGCCCATCGACTTAGTCGGCTGATCGACTAAGTCGGCCCATCGACTTAGTTGGCTGATCGACTAAGTCGGTCTTTGTTCAAGTCAACTTATGTCAACTTGCTCTTTCTACATCTCCCCCATGAACAAAATGTTTCTTCGTCCCGAAGAAACAGGGAGGTACAATCATCAGTACAACAGTCGACCAGCCCCGTTGAACTATATGAAAGAGCAATCCCGGAGGAACTCAGAGCCAGGGTCGACAATGACGTTGAGCTTAAATATTTCTTCGCAACCCTGCCTGCACTGTTTTAGTCGGCGCAGAAAATTCAAACAATGGCTCCTCTCAAAGCAAGAAAAAAGATCTATGCCAACATCATGACGACATTCATCCGAACCCCCGGAGAAGGCAATGTGACTGGACACTCACAGTCTGTCACGGAGCCAATCGACCCTAACGCCCAGGACGGCCTACCCACTACACCTTCGGAAGTAGGTATATCTTCCGAAGGAAGTCTACAACACACCCCAGCCAACCCCTCGACCCCTGTCCATACCCCCACTCCATCACCAACACCTCCATCATCAAACCCTCCCTCACCACCACCACCACCTTCAAGCCACCCACCACCAAAATAAGATTACGTTTACCCTTGCCTTGTTGTGGTTTTTGGGCCTTGATTCTTTTTCTGGCGACAGCTATCTCCTTAGCCAGCTTCTTAATGATGCTTTGGGATAAAGCATATTGTGGGTCGACGTCCTCGACTTCACCTGTCGGTATTTGAAGTGGGTCGACAGTTGCTGGAGCCGGAGGGGTTGTTTGTTGCTGTGGTTGTACTGTTGGTTGTTGTTGTTCTGTCGGTTGGGGGTCGACTACCTTTGTAGTTGGAGGTTTGACAGTGATGTGTACCTGACTAGTGGGCATGACCAGGGTATCCTCCGACACAAATTTGTGGATGTATAGGTTGAGCTCGTAGTCTTCCTCTTTTTCCTGGTTGGTAAGTGGCTCTATGATGGAGAGGTCGACCTGTTTGGCAGCCTCTGGTATCGGTATTTTTGTCTGCGCCTGTTGGGTCAACTCCCAAAAAATCTGGTCGACCGTTGGATAGTAGTCGAGGTCCTAGGCTTTGGGGTCCTGACCTCGCATGTACCAGACGGATGTATGGTCGAGTGCTAGCTGTATATGAGAGTCCGCAGGGAGATTTCGTCGAATGTTTTGAGGCACCCTCCATCTCGTCGTGCGAACCTTTAGCTGCTGAAACCAATTTTCTAAAAATACTTTTCCCTCTACTAGCTCATGCAGGGTTCCTTTTTGTGAGAAGGGTTTGAATCGGTTCATTTCAAACTTTGTCGGCTCCCTGAAAACTGGACTTCCTTCTGGATAGATGTGATACATGAAAATCCAGAGAATAAGGGATGGGAATTTGATAATACCTTCGATCTCTTGGCAGCGTTCGCAGATGGTTTTGATCATGTCAGCGACATAATCACCCCATCGGTAGATCCAACCGTCGGTTGCGTTCGTGTCGACGGCCTCCAGCATTTCTATTTTAAGATCACTGCCTCAACCAGCCAATGTAAGGGTGATTGCTATGATTTTAGCCACAATCTGTGGCGTCTGGGTCACAATCTGTCCTATCATCAATCCTTTAGAATTTTTCCTAGTCGGTGTGCCCGTAAGTTCTTGGACCAACCCTTCTTTGATCCCAATAGGTACAGGGCTGCCTTGGTTAGACAGACCAGTAAACTTGGAGATAACATCCCCGGTGATGTCAATCGGTTGGTCAAAGTAAAATTGGTTGTTGTGGTAATGAGTGATAATGAATTTGACGGCCGCTTCTTTTGTCCCCCCAAATCTAGCCATCAGAGGTGCATTGGGATAGTTAAGGATGGTGCTCTTTCGGATTTTCTCAACGGCCTGGGTCATTCTTTTGTCGACAAAGGCCCACTCTTGGATCTCGGTCCAAAGTTTCTGGAATGGGCCCTCCTGTACTTTGGAATTTTTGATATGCTTTAGTCTCTGGACCAAGGGTGTATCCTCAGCCTGTAGATCTTTCACCTTGGTCGCTGCTCGGGTTAGTTTGGGTGCCATTGTGTCGGACTGGTCGGAGTTTTGACAGGGTTCATGGGTTTTTGTCCGCTGATGGTGCAGATGCTCTGTGGGTAAATGGTGTGGTGAATGAACCTTCGACTGTCCGTTATTTATAGGTGTGGGTGTGGTTGAGTGGCGAAATGGGTGTATTAATGGCGGACTTGACAATCCATCTGCAATACTTGAGTGCGACTTAATGGAGGATCTATTTTGGCGCTCGAATCCATCAATGCGTGATGGGACTTTCGAAGTCGATGGTCAGTGTCGATGGTGAAAATGGTCGGCTTGACTGGTCGATGAAGATGGTCGATGATGGTGATGTCGGTTGTTGAAGTAGTGAGTTGTTGTCATGTTTGTTGTGTTTTGAGTGTATTGTTTTGTTTTGGAAATTTTTAGCTTTTTATGGGTTTTAGTTGACAGTTACGGTCGTTATATGATTTTTTTTTCAATTTCTGTAACATTTGAGTCGGGCTCCATTAACGAGCTTCCGAAATACTAGGCCCTGTAAGGTTTTTAGTCGGACTGAACCATTGGGGTGTATTTCTTCTACAACGTAAGGTCCCATCCATTATGTGTGCAGTTTCTTGGGTTTTCCTTTGACTCGACTATTATAGAGTAAATCAAGGTCACCGACCGACAAGTTTTTGTTTTTGATGTTACGATCGTGCCATACTTTATGTTGTTGTTTGTGAATCTCCTGGTCTTGGATAGCTATGAGCCTATGTTCTTCTATCTTACTAATTTGGAATAGTCGATCCTTTTTGGCATGCTCGACATCGACATGTAGTAGTTGTGCTACAATAGGTGTTTGCTGTCGAAAATGTAGGGGGACGACTGCTTCTTGTCCATAAACTAGTCGAAAGGGAGTTTGGTCGGTCGACCGCTTATACACTGTCCTGTATGCCCATAAGACTGTAGAGATTTTCTCATCCCAGTCATCCTTGTCGGTATTGCATATTTTGGTTAACCCTTTTGTCAATGTTTTATTGAAAGCTTCAATCGCATCGTTCGACTGAGGGTGATATGTTGTACTCCGTCGGTGGTCGATGTGAAACTGGTCGGTCAAGTTTTTAATGGTTTTGTTGACAAAGTGTGTTCCCTGGTCACTAATCAATGCCAATGGGCATCCAAATATAGTAATGATGTTTTCCTAGATGAACTTAGTGGCTACCTCACTTGAGCATGTATCGACAGGTTCAACTTCTTCCCATTTAGTGACATATTCCACTGCAGTGATAATATATCTTGCACCTGATCGTTTAGCTGGGATAAGAAATGGACCTATGAAGTCTATAGCCCAGATTTCGAATGTGAGACTAGGGTTTACAGATATCAAGGGCATTTCTGTGCTCGACAGAGGTCGACCAAGTCATTGAAATCTGTCACATCGACTAACAAAATTTTTTCAATCTTTGTGGAGTGTCGGCCACCATAATCCTGACTGTTGGATTTTATTGGCAGTTGTGTCTGCTTGGAAATGTCCTCCTACAGGTCCGTAGTGTTCTTCATGTATGATTTCATTTCATTCATGGTCGAGTACACATCTTCTGAGGATGTCGTCTAACCCCATTTTGTATAGAAATCCATTGATGAGGCTGTAAGGTGCAGCCTTCATAGCTAAGATTTGTTTTTTCTTGGTGTTCATACCTTCGGGTGCCTGACCTGTTTCTAAGAACTGAGTAATTTCTTCCAGTTCTTCTGGCACTGCTTCTATATGAAATAAGTGTGCATCTGGTAAGTCGTCGTCGACTCCAGTCGGTTCCTCCCCTGTGTCTATACGGGATAGATGGTCGGGCCCAACATTTAGCTTTCCTGTTCGGACAACGACTTCAAACTCAAATTCTTGAAAAAGAAGTAGCCATCGACAAATTCTTCCATGATGATGGGGTTTATTGACAAGATACTTCAAAGCTTGATGGTCGGTGCAAAATATGAAGGGGTTGGCTAAAAGGTAATGTCGATACTTTTTGAGGGAAAATACCATACCTAGGGCTTCCCTCTCGGTGGTCGAATAGTTCTTTTTAGACTTATTTAGTTTTCGACTGCTGTAAACTATAGGGTGATCCATCCCATCATCCCCTGGTTGAGTCAATATTGCTCCAATTGCTATTCCTGATGCATCAATATGCACATGAAATTTGGTCGACCGGTTTGGAAATTTGAGTATGGGGGCTTCGACTAGTTTTCTTTTTAATTTGTCGAAGGATATTTGGCATTCCTCTATCCACTTAAATTCTTGGTCTTCTTTCAGTAATTCTTCCAGAGGGTAGGTCATGTCTGAATAGTGTCTTATGAATTTCCTATAATAGCCTGTATGGCCAAGTAACACCCGAACTTGTTTAGGGTTGATTGGTGGTTTTAGGTCGAGGATGATTTTAATCTTGGAAAAATCTACCTTGATACCATATTTACAAACAATATGTCCTAGGAGTATACCTATGGGAGTCATAAAGATACATTTCTTAATGTTCAAGGAGAGTTGGATCTGTCGACATCTTTCTAGCATAAGTCGGAGCCAATGGCAATGATCTTTCAGGGTGGAGTATATGGTCCAATCGTTGAAGTATACTGCCATGGTATTATATATGTATTCTTGGAAAGTCTTGACAACAATTCGGGAAAACACTACAGGTGCATTCTTTAACCCAAAAGGCATAACTCTATAAGCAAAAGAACCAAATTCACAGACAAATGTTGTCTTCTTCTGGTCTTCCTTTTCTATTGGTACTTGGTTGTATCCTGAGAATCCATCTGTGAATGAATAACATTCATGGCCTGCAACTTCATTCAAGATTTCATCAGCAAAAGGGGTGGGGAATGGATCTGTCAGTGTGACTTTGTTGAGCTCCCTAAAGTCGACACAAATTCTTAACCTTGTCGGGTCATGTTTCTTTGGCTGTACGACCATTGGACTTGCCCATTCCGACTGGTCTATGGGGTAAATGATCCCTGCTACTAACATGTTGTCAATTTCCTTTTTAACTATTTCTTTGTACTTATGAGCTAGTTTATAAGGTATTTTCTTGACAGGTCGGACATCAGGTTTAGTATCTATTTTCATTTCACCCATTTCCTGTACTAATCCTTTTAAATCTTTATAGTCTCTTGCAAAGACATCCTGGAACTCTCTAAGTAAGTTCACTATTTCGGTGGTCTGTTGGTCGTTCCATTAGTCACCAATCTTGGCTATTTTTGGTCGGTCATCATTTGAAATGTCTACCTCCTTAGTTTTCACTTTGGCATCTAGCCACTCTAGAGCTTTAGCTTCATTGATCGGCCGAATTCCTTCTTTGAACTGTGAGAATGTAGCAGGAAAGTCAGCTGCAGTCATTCTGTCAAGATCTGGTTTGTCGGTGGTCTCGACTTTCAGGACTGAGTAGATAGGTTTTGTTGTTTCAATGTGGTCGGTATTCCGCCTAAAACTCTTACCTTCTGTGTGCTCATTTTCCAATTGTAAACATGTCGACTGTGATTTTGACTCAGTTTGGATATTGTTACAATCCTTGATTTATCGATGGTCTTGGGAGGGTTGTTTTTCTGTCGGTTGGAGAAATTGTTTGATTTGCTGTGTTGTCTCAGCCAATTTTTTGGTTTGAGGTATAAACTAGAAGTCTGTAATAAAATTTGCTTTGAGTTCATGCCAAAATAAGGTTTCACCTCTAGCTTCTTCCATCTTATACCATTTATTTGGTAAATCGGCCAGGGTTGCAGGAAACAAATGTGGCCAGGCTCTCTCATCTTTGTATCCAAGTCTTCTCCACTCCTTTTCACAATTTTTTATATGTTCTTCTGGGTTCTATCCTTGGATAAAGATAGGAATTTGAGCTTCCTGGGTTAACTTCTTTCCACCAAACTGTTCGACAAAGAAAGTTGAAGCAGTTGTCTAGGTATGGAGTTTTGTTTGATGGGTGTCCCACCATCTAGCTGCTTGACCTGTAAATGTTTCCACTAAGCTTTGAAGTCTGCCATGTTCTCCAATATTCTTAGATACTTGTTCGACATGCATGATTGGGGATTCTCTTTCCTTATACCTGGGCAGTTGTGTAGTGTGTAAGTTTGTTGGTTGTAAGGTAGGCCATTCCCTGACTTTCTTTTCAAATATTTTGGGGATAATTGAGACTATTAAGCACTGTCGGGTGGGTTTTTTCTGTACTTTTTGTATAGTCCAGCACCCTCCTGCTTGTGTTTCATAATTTTCCATCTCCCAGACATATAGTTCAGCATCTGAGTTATAACCAATTGAGTCTTGGTTACCTAAGTTGAGCTCCCCATAGATGTTTGGTTCAGTATAGTCTGTGTTGTTGTGGATCTGGTAGAGCTGTCTGACATCGACTTCTTCATCAATGGGTTCCTTCCAAGGTTGTCCTTGGGATGGGTTAATAGGTACAATTACTTTTTGACCATTTCATTTTAGCTTGATTCGTTCTTTATCTAAGGATATGGATGCTTTCATCTTTCGTCCCCATGGTCGACCAACTAGCGCTGGGAAGGAGCTAGATCCTTCTTTCGGGTCAATAATTTCAAAATCAACCTTGGTAGTGATTCCTTTAATGGTCGTGTCGACATCTTTCCAAACCCCAATGGGTTCGATGAGGCCTTGGTCGGCTAGTTTTAAGTATATGCCTGACTCGTAGAGTCGAGGTCTTCCCATATTTTCCCATGTATCTCGGGTCATGATATTTACCTGGGACCTGAAGTCGAGTACTACTTGTCGAAAGTGATAACCTTCGACTTCCAGGTCGAAAAGTGGGTCGACATCATTTTTGTCTTTTTGATTCAGGCTACAAATGTTCTTAGTTTGTCTTCCAAGGTTGGTACTTTTGATGTTATGCAATAAATCAATAAACTGGGCTACAGACTTGTCTGTTTGCGTGAGATGAATTAATTGTTGTATCGAGTTAGGTCGATTGTTAACATTGTCTTCTTGTTGTGCAATGTCGTGAAATATGTGGGTGGCTTCTTGATATACTTTTTTTTCCTTCATAGGGTCCGGATAACCATTTGTGTTTTTAATTTTACTGATTTGAGGATTATCAAGGCCTGTTTTTGTGCCTTGTCGAGTGACAATATGCATAGTTTTAGTAGTTAATACATCATGCTTCTGGACACAAGACAAGACATTAACATTTTTCTTATTATTGAATTTTTCTAACATGGTAGGACAATCCTCCAGGGAGTGATCGCCTACTCCACAATGATTACAGAATTTAAGATCAGTTCTATCCTTGTATGGACAGTCGGCGTATCGGTGACCTTCTTTATGACATATGAAGCACTGGGTGGACCGACGTGGTCGTATGTTACGATTCCCGATGAATCGTCCTCGACCTCCATATCCTTGTCGTCGGTTGTCATACTGGCGCTCATATCATCGGCCGTCGTATCCTTGCCCATTCTAATTATTTGTATTTTTTTGCTCATTGTTCTGCGCTACTGCATTCGTTTGGTAGACTGCCTGATAGTTCTGTCTGTTTTTCAGGTTTAATTGACAGTCGGCCGTGTTGTGAATTTTTGTCTCACAAATGGCGCACCAGGAAGCCTTTCCATTCTTCATGTTATACGGACAATATTCCGTAGAATGATCTCTGTGTTCCTGGAAAATGTCGCAAAATGATTTTGTTTGTACAAAGCGGACGTCCTGTTGACTATAGTCTTGTCGACAGTTATCTTTCGAATGACCAGCCGTCGAGCATTTCATACACCAGATTTCTTGATTCTTGAGGGTCAATTCTTTCAAAGACTTCTACACATTTTCGAGTTGTTCCTTTAGTCTGTGGTCTGTTGTATATGCAGGGATGTCTTCGTCCATCTCGACCTACAGAGCTTTAGTCAGCGCATCCTCATATGTCTTGAACATTTCCAGACTGATATGTCGGCGTACTTTCTGTGATAATCCTGCAAGGAACCATTGAATCAGTAGTTGTTCATCAATAACATAATCTAACTGGCTTAATAGGTCCTTCCAGCATTTGTCGTAGTCGCGGACTGTCTCCCCTGGATTTTGTGATGTCGTTTTAAGCTTTTTGGCGGCCAGGTGCTTGGCGTCTGGGGTTTTGAAAAATGATAAGAACTGCGCTTTAATTTCTGCTTTCATCACTCAGGGTTTTCGTTCGAAAAAGGTCATGTACCACGTCAAGTCTCTTTTCCTTAAGGCTCCTGCGAACTGGGCCATTTGTCTTTCTTCATTTGTAACCTGGTTTGCTTCCTAGGTCGACTCGCAGACGAACCAATGTCATCTGGGGTCTTCATCCCCCTCGTAGAGAGGAATGTGAGTCGATCCATGACCCATGTCTAAATCACTTTCACTGCTCTCAGAAGTTGGCGGAGTTGGAGGTGTGGGTGGTGGTGAAAGTGGTGGGTTTGTTGATATAGTCGAGCTCGCGGAGTTTTGGTCGACGGAACTTGTGCTTCCGTTGGTGGTCGATTATTTTTCGCTGTACAATGGGTTGTTGTGGATTTGTATTGTCGATGGTCCACTGCAACTTTGCGTGCGCGGGTCTGATTCTTGGATTTCTTCTAAAGCTATATGTGGCGAGTGAGGTGCTCCTTCATGTGTCGGTAAGAGCAAGTGGATACTCCAAAAGGATGGTGCCGTTTGAAAGGTCACCCAGTTCCCTTCGACTAGTCGACGTAAGAGAAGATGTCGTCCCGGGTATGGTTCATTGCCTAGTTGGCTCCAGATAGTAATGTCACCAGCTTGTAGTCAGAGGTCATCTTCAACAATAGTCTGTATTCTGGTATGTGGATTTGCTGGGGAAAGGGTTACTCCTTCATCGGGAACAGTTATTTGGAGAGATTCTGGCTACTCTATCCACACTTCTTCATCCTTAGGGGATGCCTCTTCGTCTATGCCCGCTCTGTGTTGGTCATGACCTGACTCTGGCGGAATCTCATCCCGGTCGGTCTCCCTAGGGTTTTGATGCAGCTCTGCGGCTCTTTCCCGTCTGGATTCCCTTCTCTGCTGTCTTTCGTCCCTTTGAATTTTCTTAATGTTCGACATACTTTCATACAATACTATTCCTCCGGGTCCTCTTCGGTCGAATTTTCATTACTGGTGACTAAGACTGGATTCTGGTTGACTAGAATCCACTATGCTCTATCTCCGACACACGACCAGCTACCCCCCCATAGCCTACCCGACGCTTTTTAGAAAGCTCGGATAGTTCTTTCTATTTGCTCAGGAAGTATTCCCAATCCCTTTCAGCAATGAATTTCTCCCACTTTCTCTGTTTCTCCGCCCAGTTGGTATTCGGTGGCTGTTCGCACAACGGTGGTCGAGGTTCGACGATGTGGCCTGCTCCTTTCTCTATCAAGAATTTGAACAGCAAGGTCGGTAGGGAGCACAGAAATTGGTCGGTGAAATCTGTGTAAAATTTATCTTTGACAGTTTCCACGGAGGTTCTGTCTTCGATTGCTTTCTCCTCACAGAAGTCATCGGCGATCTTCTCACACCAATCCGACAGATTTGTTCGGCCCCCTCGAATCAGCTTCTCCAGCAACTGTTCTTCTTTAGTCGCGTCCGGTTTTCTCATCCAGGAGTTGCTTCAGTAGATGTGGCACTGATTCGACGAATTTTTCATGCGTCTCTGTAAAAAATCTTGCTTTGGCTTCAGCAACTGTTAATATGTTCCTACGGGCATAATTTTGCAAATAATTGGCAATTTTACGCTCCCACCAGTCCTTGATCTCCTGCTCTGGTATCATATGTGAGCATATATTCTATACATGTACTACCAAAAACGGAACCAATGTTGTAATCTCACAGATCACATAAGGTTACCAATAATACATACTAAAACATACATAACTATAAATCAGAGACAAGAGACAAGAAAAGATAGAGAAACAGATTATCTTATTATAATGAGTTCATACAAAGTAGAGAACTGAACTGAGTTCTTGTTTGGCTCAACAGCCTAATATATACAATTTACAAACAGTTACAAAATAACTACCTGTCGGTTCGGTGAACCGACACGACTGTTAGTTAGCCGACTTGATTAACTAGTTTAGTCGGTCGACCGACTTAGTCGGCTGATCAACTAAGTCGGCCCATTGACTTAGTCGGCTGATTGACTAAGTCGGTATTTGTTCAAGTCAACTTATGTCGACTTGCTCCTTCTACAACAATGGTCCTATCTTTTACGCATTGTTGATAATCTGGGCCATTTGTCCATCGAATGTTTGATTATAAATCATATCTATGAATGCTTTATCTATTTTGTGAAGTTCTGAAATATTTGTCTATATTTCAATTCCGGTGATAGCAACGTGGATTGCTTTGTCTTGTGTTCAATTCATCACATTAATCATCTTAAATCACATTAACTCCTAAACTACACCCCTCCGCATCCGAAACATCAAAGAATTAACTTAAACATTGAGCCATAAAAAACTCTTTGTTAGGGACTACCCCCCTTGGCTTCGTTAGGAGTTAGCCTAAACGGAGGAGCTAGGAGTAGGTGACAGTACCTAGCTCTGTGCTTGCCCCAAAGGTCACACCTCTCCCACTTTCTCAAGTGAGGAGATAGCTTTCGGAAGATTTCTGCTGCTGGTGTGCAATCGACGGACAACACCTTGAATGCTAGAAAATGAATGAATTTGGAAAATTTCCTCACCATGTTACATTCCCTTTCTCCTTTTCATAAACCTAATCTATCTTAAGTTGTAGGGAGGGGACTATTCATTACCATTTCACATATTCATCATCTCATTTACCCTTAATCAACATGTTTTTCCCAAACTATGCTATATATTGGCATGATTCATAATATGAAGAAAAGGCTTTCTACTATACATTGATGGTTTATCATTTCTAATGTATGTATACTTTTAAAATCTTATGTATTGCAACAAAAATACAAATAAAATGAGCGAATGTTGTTAACACAAGAACCAACATTTGTTATGCTTGTCACACAAGAACCAACCACAAAAAATATATATAAAAAGAAAAAAAAATCGTTGCCACTCATGCATTTCAAAATCATGGAATGATTTACTGTTACATATGATCATCATGTAAAGCCTCAGCTACAAGCCGAAAGTTTTAGAGCAATCAATGCATAGTTGCATGAGGACACACGAACAATCAAGTTGGGGGGTATGTTGAGCTGCAAAAAGACCACATTTTATTCATCATTTCACATACTATTTATCACCTTATTCCATTATATCCTTCCAAGAACCATTAACATTCACCACTTCTATAATAAATATGGGTTTATATTACCATTTTCCAAATCATTTATTTTTGAGTATTTTGAGTGAATTTATGGTTAATTATTGAGAAAAATAACATATTTTCATTATACTTTAAAGTTGGGTGAGTTTGGTGATGTGTACAGGTGTATTTGAATAATTTATCAAGCTCAAAAGTGGCCACCTAGCCTCAGATTCGAATTTCATCTTCTAGATATGAGCTAACTTCAAGGAGAAGATCATGAACATGTAGAGAGAATATCTCATCCAATATTTGGTTGAGGATTTAAAGGGATGAGTTGTAGATTTGTTGATGATTTGGGGGAGTGAGTTGTCTATTTGTTGAGAATTTTAAGGGATAGGTTGAGAGAATAGTGGATCTATAATTATGAACACTTATCTTGAGTTTATGTATAAATAGGAGGGCTCTCTCCTCATTTTGGTTAGACACCTCTCTAGTGGTTTGAAGTAGAGAATAGTTCATAGTTAGTCATAGAATAGGATTTATGATTGTTATGTAGTGGAGATGTGTTATACCCAAATTCTGTCACCACCATGTGATAAGACCTTTGACTTACATATTTTCCCTTAATCCCAGTACTTGGAGTGGAAACCCATGTTGTTTGTCAATATTATATAAAAATACTCAGCGCCATTCTTTCCCCGTTAACCATGAGTGCTACCTTGCTCGCACCACCTGCATCTTGTTTTCCATAAGCAGTGCCACCTCCTATGACCTTTGGTCCATAAGCGTTTCTAACATAAACTGCTCTGTCATAAGAGGAGAAAAGTGGTACCCTGGGTAAAATGGGAAAAAGAGAAGTTTCTCGAGGCTTCTAGATCATGAGCCTCATGTCCTCCCTTATCCCTATCATTGTGGGTCAGTTGAGCTCGAGATCCCCCATCATAGGATCTTAGAGGCCACCTCATTGACAAATCTCTCAACCATTCCTATCCATTGAGCCTTATAAATACAAGCTCATGTCCATGGTTGAGGGGAGAACCATAGAGGTATTGTTATGATGTTGGATTGACCACTTGGCCCAAGCCATTTGAGAGAATAGAGAGCAAAGTTGGAGCTTATGGGGAGGAAGTGTTGGTTTCATGGAGATGCATGTCGACACTAAGGCTTTATTGGTTGTAAACTTCTCCATTCATCTTAATGCAAAGCTGATTTTTGTCCCACATTACTGTTGTTTTGATTTCGCATGTAAATGTTGTTAGATTCCTTAGTCACTAACATGGATAAGTAGATGATGTTCTAGTAGCTTTTATGTGTTTGCATGTTTGATCTGGTTGCAGGTACACAGGTTTACTATCGAAGCAACATTCCAGGTGTCTATGACATCCAAGGAGGGTCTTCATCCTTTGTCGTTCACTCATTTGTTTTGGATCTGAACCATTCAGACTAGAGGAATAGCTTCTGTCCACAGAAGGTGAAATATTCCTTCTTACAAGATGATTCTTCATGCACATCCCTTGCTCTCTTATGTTAATATAGATTTCATAGTTTCTTTCTTATGAGTTGTTAATGTAGATTTCCAGTTATGTTTTGCTTATGAATTATGAATATATATTTTATGTGAGCTCACCGGTTAATGTCAATTTCTTTATACCTATCTATTTCATGCACTTTCAGTTTTTTTCTATATCAAGTTAATTTATGTAATTTCATATTTTATGCAAGTATATTTATTTCCATATGATTTCTTGTTTTCATAACATAGATTCAATTTTAATTGTAGATTATGTTGATGTATTTGTAACTTCGGAATGTATTCACTTGTATATTTCATGTATTGTACCCCGATGTTTATTCCGGGAAGTATATGTAATGTAATTGAGTCATGTCATGCCCCAATGTTCCTATCGGGAAGTTCTATAATGTAAATAAGCCATGTCAAGTCATTGTGGGTAACCCTCCTATTGTTCAAGGGTTAAAGTCCCCGTAGTTGCGGGGCCCTAGGGTTATTAAACTCTCCAAGAGAAGTTAGCCCTAGTGAATCATTGTCAAGTAGGGAATTAGTATAAATAGAGAGTGAGCCTCTCTATTTATCACACACTCACTCACACTCAGTTGTAGCGCATAGCTGAGGAAGAAGAAGTTGCCGGGGCTAAAGAGAAAGAGGATACTGCTGTCGAGATATCATCTTATTGTTTTTGGGGCTTTTATTTTGGTGTTGATTCTATCTCTGAGGAAGTTGTAGGGTTTTATCCTTTATGGTTTCCTTGAGGAAAATCTTTTTGTTCATTGTCTCATGTGTTTGAATGTTGTGCATGTTATTCTCTCAGATAAGACCCTAAGTTAATGCTAGCTTAAATGATAAAAATCTATGTTATCAGAGCTAACCTAAGAAGAAGACACTATGCAGTTGTGGAAACTAGGGCTTCCTACGTTTTGGATCTCTCTCCACAGATTTTCAGCAAAATAAGGTTGGGATGACTCTCCTCCCCAGGGTGCATCTTTCTATCGAAGCATAATCTAATTCTGAGCATTTTTAGTTTTTCACCCGACACTGTTGTCGGAAATTAGGGCTTTCCACAGAAGTGGAATTTTTTATTGAGCCCAGGCCTTGATTGATATCCTCCTCAAAATCAAAGTTTATAGATCAAGATCAAAGCTTTTGGTTGGACAGAAATTCGGGAAAGTCAAACCCTAATCTACTCCTGAACCAGCTCTGTAGAAATTCAGGTCCATATCCAGATCCAACATCTTAACCTGGTAAGATCTAAATATTTTGTATTTCCATTTGAGGTTCTTAGTTAATATGTCTCATCATACCAAGCTTGATGAAAATATTGAGGGAGCTGATAACTTCCGAACCTGGATGTATAGGATCTCCTTGTTCCTAGGAGAAAATGAGTTGGAATCCTACATCAATGAGGAGGTTCCAGTTCAAGAGGGAGATGAGGCTAAGGCCTTACACAAGAAGAAGTTGGTTATGGCTAAGAGGATTATTGTTGATTTAATCAAGGATCACCTCATACCACAGGTGTCCTCCCTAAAGACACCTAAAGCTATGCTTGATGCCCTAACCAAACTGTTTGAAGGAAAGAACATAAACCAGAAGATGACCTTAAGGAACCAGTTGAAGAATGTGAAGATCCAGAATGCGAAGACCACACAGTCATACTTCACAAGGGTCTCCCATATCAAAGAACAACTTGAAGCAGTGGATGAAGAAGTGGAGAATGCAGAGATTGTAATGACCACCTTGAATGTTCTCCCTAGGACAAGGGACTTTTTCATTCAAGGGATTTGTGCCAGAAAGAAGCTAGTAAAGTTCAGCAGACTATGGGAAGAATGCTCTCAAGAAGAATATCAGATATCAGCTCGAGAAGAAAAGATGGGAAGTGAAGATCAAGCTCTCATAGTACAATCTAAGAAAACCAGAAATAGCCACCATAGAGGTAAGCACTCTCACCAGAAGAGTAACTTTATAAAGCCTAGAGATATGCCAAAGGGAAAGTCTTTTGATGATGCAGTAGTGATTGGGGACATGCCTCATGTTTGAGACTAGGGTTGCGGTTTTGAGGATATGCCTCGTCTTGATGAGATTTATTTTTAGCAGGAAGTTAGGGCATATTATTCTGAGGTCGATAACGCCGAGGATGTAGTTTTGATTAAGCTAGTTTCTTTGCCGGGAGAAATTCTACAATGTTAGCGAAGCTATGATGTTTTTGGTTGATCATGCTATTTTTTAATCATGGGAAAGATCTAAGATTTTTTGTAAACCTATCTTGTGCAGGAGTATTTGATAGTGAGCTCTGGTTCTGTATTTTACATGAATTCAGTCATGACTAACATGGCCGAGGTAAATGCTTATGTATTTTTGTCTTCATTCTTTGAATATTGGTTGAACAACTCATAGGACCTAAAAGACATTTTTGTTGTATGACAGGGAAACTTTTTCGAAGACGAGATGTCAAAGAGGCAAAAATAGAAAGCTCCTGTAGTTGAAGAAGAACCTGAGGTGGAGGTTATCACAAAGGTTGAGTGCATTTACGAAGACACTAGATGCACCACCGGGGTAGAACCTGAATACAAGTGGGGCAGAATCTACAGACTGATTTCACACCAGGAAGTTCCTGACACTGGTTTTGAAGAAGTAACAATATATGCTAATATTGAAAAATCTGCCTTAATGAAGGTAGCTACCAGGCCTAAGATTTTTCCATGCTCAGAAGTAATTGGATGGATTATGCCTAGGGAAGACGTGACTACCATGATTCTGGCCAACACTGACAAGCAGGGCTATGCTGCTTACATCCCTGGTTATGTATCATTAGCTTACCATTTACCAAAATCCCAGGTTTACCTAACTGAAGGTTGGCTGAAGGAGATTAACCTAGACCTGGTTGAAACTGTAAAAAGTATTAATTCTTGCACATGATCTAGGAACTAAGATTCAATCTCATCAAAGAATTATTAACAAATACTCATGAATTGGAAATTTTCAGGAACCAAATAAGTTTCCT
>LPNX010912825.1:432542-446998 GCA_001517045.1 Pseudotsuga menziesii
AATGATGGTACCTGGTAAGAATTTATGAACTAGACCATCAGGGGAGTATGACAAAGCTACTTTAAGGACCCCTTACAGGTTTATTACGTTAATGCTGAACATAATTTTTGGGAGAGCCCATTGAAGAAGTTTTAAGATAAGATGGGTTCCCATCATCTTCTATGTAGCCACTGAAGGGATTGTGTTCAACTGGGAAAATATTGTGTCTAACAGTCTCTTGGATTGCATTGCTTCAGCGCTGGGAGGGGTGTCCCAGAAAAAATATGAGTTCTACATGAGCTCCATATTGATTGATTGTATACTGTGCAATCATCCATTCCCTAACCTAAGGTGCATATGGGACAAGGATAGAACCCCTGTGTACCTGGCCTACAAGCCATTATGGGCACACAAATACTACAATCATTATAGAGAAGTGTGTGAACAATTTATCATGCCCTTGTATACATTGATTTTCTTGAAGGAATGCAATTGCATGTCTGAAGAAGCACTGAAAGTCATTGAAGAGTTTGCAAATTACTACTTGAATGAGGACATGATGTATATTAGAATGTATGGTTGCTCCAAGGCACCTTTTTTGCTTCCAAAATATGCCACTGACTATGTGGTACACAAAGAAGCACTCAGGCGGTTTTCTTGGACGGTATAAGGAGTTTTTGTTCGAGCACAAGAAGGAAACTTATCCTCCCATACCATTCAGATGGGAATTTATAAGTTTTCAAAAGTTAAAAATGCTAATGAGTTTGTACAAGAAATGGAGAAATTTCACTTTGGAGAAATGAGCTTCCATAGGAATGATTCTCAGAGTAAAGTGGCAGAGCATTGCAAGGAAGCCAATGTGCATTTTGAATATACGAACCATTGGGATAAAGATGAGGAAACTTTCAGAAATGCAGAAAATATGACTGCATTAAAAACAATATTTAAAAATAAGATCACCACCAAAGGTGGCAAGGGTCAGGCTGAGTAGAAGAAAGAAGATGAAGAGGAGGTTAGGAAAAGAGAAGAAGATGCTAGTAGACTAGCAGACGAGGCTGAAAGTTGTCTTAGAAGTGAGGAAGAAGAAAAGAAGAAGGCTGAACAAGAAGTAGCTAAGAGTGCAGAGGAAGCTGCCAAGAGGGAAGAAGAAGAAATAAAAAAGAAAGAGGATGAAGAGCTTAAGAAGCAGGAAGCAGAAAGGCTGAAACTGACAGGATCCACGACAGAGCAACAAAATTCTGACTCTGTAGACACTCAAGTGCAAGATCAATATAATCCTAATTCTCAAGACCCTACTGCAACTGCTGGAAGGACTTTAGGGTAGGTTGTTGTTTCTATCTTAAGTCTGATTCCTTTTGAACAAAAGAAAGGGGAAGAAGTCCCAGACTTTAGTACCATTTTTTATGACAGAGAAAGGAAAAGAATTGTGAAGAGGACTCATAAGAAATTTGAAACTGGGGGGTAGTCAGGGAGGATGATAAATGATAAAACTGTGGTCCATGGGACAGACAAGGACCTGAGACTGACAATTGGAGCTAGAGCAGCATTGATCCACGTCTCTGAAGATAATGTGGATCGAATAATGAAAGACCTTGAGCAATCAAGGAAAATTGCTGCCCAATTGAGAGAAACTCTGAAAAAGGAGAGAGATGAAGGAAACAAATTAAAGAGGAAGTTTGAAGGCATGCAAAATGAAGCAAAGTCCTCAAAGGAAGAGCTTCAGTCCCTCCAAGTAGACAAAATGTCTTTGGAAGTTTCCCAGGAAAGATTAGCAAAATTGCAGTAGGAATATCAAGAGCTAATGACAGAAAAGGATGGGATGAAAACAACATATGAGGGTCTTCATGCAGAAAAAGAACAACTGCAAAGTAAGATTGGGGAGCTGGAAATACAAAGGGCTACCTTGGAATAAATAGAGAAACAATATCAGGTGCAAGCAGCAGAGTTTAAAGAACAAATTGCTTCACTAGCAGCATCTTTGGAAGAGTCCAAAGAACAACAGACTAGCATTCATCCTTTCAAAGACCATGTCTTAAAATAAAGAAGCAAAATGCATAGGCTGCAGGTGTCCATAGAAGAAGAGAGATGCAGAGTTTTGCAGGTAGATAATAGATTAGAGGAACTCTTAGAGACTTCTTCATATTTCATAGATAGGTCTCAGGACATTTTAGAAGTCCTGACGGGAAGAATAGCAAGATTGGAGGCCAATGAGGAGATCCCTGCAGACTTACTAGCAAAGGATCAACAATGCTTAAAACAAGATTATGACTTGTTAGAGTTTTCCATAAACACAGCGAAAGAATTTAAGAAGGCTGTAAAGAAAACAAAAGGAGCTTGCATTGAGTTTTGTAGAAGACTGTTGATCACTTACAACCGATGTCAGGTGGCTGTTGAGCAGAGAATAGACACATTTCCAGACCACAGCCTATTCATAGAGATGTTACAGAACAAATATCAAGAAGATGAACAAAGAATTCAACAGGTCAAGGTCCTGGACAAGCAGATCTTGAAAGATGAAGTAGCTCATTCAGTTGCCAGTGTGCAGTTACTAGAAGATCAACTATGCTTAAGTCCAGCCAGGATTGAAGTAATTAAAAATTAGGCTGCAAAGTTTGAAATTAATATTCATTTTCTTCATGGCATTGCACTTCAATCATAGCAGGACCTTCTCCTGTCCTCTACCTCTTCTCTCAAAACCTTGGTCCTCCCATTGTACAACCACTTGTTTCCTCGGCGACCTTCACATTCTCACCAGAACTCATGCCCATATACCCCTTACCTTTTCATGCATCTCCCCCCTTCTGTCACGGTGCCTACATCCTCTGCACACCAGAGTTCCACTACTCTTGGTCCATATTTAGAATACCTTTTTTGCAGACCAGTTGCTTAATGGACAAGTGTAGTGACAACAAGAATCTTCCTCAAGGTCCACTAAAGAACTCTCTTTTTGTTTTGCTAAAGGACTTATTGGTGTCGAATGCACTCTCGTTGATGTATCCTTCTAAGATACTATCCAACCACACTTCAACTATCTACGATGCCTTATTATTGGTTTCTTGTAACTCCTAAATCAACTCTGCATTCTCCACTTCTTCATCTACTACTTCCAATTGTTCCTTGATCTGAGAAAACCTTGTGAAGTAAGACTAGATGGTTTCTGCATTTTGGATCTTCACATTCTTCAATTGGTTCCTCAAGGTCATCTTCCAGTTTATGTTCTTTCCTTCAAACAATTTGGTTAGGGCATCAAACATAGCTTTAGGTGTCTTGAGGGAGGACACCTATGGTATAAGGTGATCCTTTATAGAATCAGCAATGATCCTCTTTGCCATAACCAACTTCTTCTTATGTAAGGCCTTAGCCTCATCTCCCTCTAAAATTGGAACCTCCTCATTGATGTAGGAGTCCAACTCATTATCTTCCACAACCAGGGAGATCCTATACTTCCAGGATCGTAAGTTATCATCTCCCTCAAGCTTTTCATCAAGCTTGGTATGATGAGACATCTTAACTGAGAACCTCAAATAGAAATGCAAAAGATTTAGATCTTACCAGGTCAAGATGTTGAATCTGGATTTGGAGCTGAAATCCTGCAGTGCTAGTTTAGGAACATAATAGGGTTTTGCTTTTCCGGAGTTTTGTCCAACCAACTTCTTTGAAATTGATCCCTAACTTTGATTTTGGGGAGGAGATCAATCCAAGCCTAGGCTCACTAAAAAATTCCTCTTCTGTGAAAAGCCCTAATTTTCAGCAGTGGTGTCGGGTCCAAAACTGAAAAACCTCAGAATTGGATTCTGCTTCGACAGAAAGATGCACCCTAAGGAGGAGAGTTAATCCAACCTTATTTTGATGAAAATATATGGATGAAGATCCACAAAGTAGGAATCCCTAGTTCTCGCAGCTGCACAGTGTCTTTTTCTCAGGTTAGCTTTGATACCATGTTAGATTTTTAACATTAAGATAGCATTACAAGCATAGCAATCAAACATAAGAGACAATGAACACAGTTTTTTACCTCAGGGAAACCATAAATGAATAAAACCGTACAACTTCCTTAGAGATAGAATCAACACCAAATAGAAAATCCCAAAACAACAAGATGATCTCCTGACAGCAGTAACCTCTTTCTTCCTAGCCCCAGTGTCTTCTTCTTCCTCAGATATGCGCTACAACCGAGTGTGTTATAAATAGAGAGGTTAGCTCTCTATTTATTTCGATTCCCAACATGACTAAGACCCTACTAGGGACGACTTCACTAGGTGAGTCTAATAACCCTAGTGCCCCAGAACTGCATGGACTTTAACCATTAGATAATAGGAGGGTTACCCACAATGACTTAACATGACTTGTTTATATTATAGATTCTCCCAATTGGAACATCGGGGCATGACATCATGACTCAATTACATTACAGACACATCCTGGAATAAACATCGGGGTACAAGACATAAGATACATAGGTGAATACATTCTGAAGTTACAAATACATCAACATAGCTAAGCTATAAAATAAAATAAAATAAAATAAGTAAAAAAGATATAAAGGAAGTAATGAAGTGTAAAAGTAGTACTCTGTAATTATAGAAATGAGGAAACTTACATAGGGTAATGGTTCCATTTTTCTAAACATTTTATCAAATCTACTACATTAACCATCCAATTGTGTATAAAGCATGCAAACTCTATGGAATAAACCATTAACTATTAGTAAAAAGCTAAAAATGAGGGTAAAATAATTGTTGGAGATGTACTTGACGTATCTCACCCTAAAAATACCATGTCTAATATTAAAATAACTTAATTTAATGTAATTTGTCACATAAAAAAAATTAATACAAGTTGCATAAGATTTGTATTAGGTCATTGGATAATAAAGATCCATGTCCTTGTTCCTAGCTACACCAAAAATTTCCTTTGTGTTTATAATCTCACAATGCTTCCAAGCCTAAGCTGGTAGCCACTATTTTCCATTGACCACATGGGTTCTCAATGCCTTCCTTTACATCATGCATAATATGAAAACACCAATTTCGTGCTTGATTTTACAATTCGATTCATATAAGAAAATTTCCAACTACTATAATCAATATGGTTTCATATAACCATCCATGAGATCCTAATTAAAAATTTCCTTTAGAAGATCGTCCTTTCTCCCTGCTTGCATATTACAACAACCTCTATTTTTAACTAGGTAGTACCCAAGCTAGGAGACATGTTATTTTGATATTATAGTGAAGCATCTAGATGATATCTCTAAGTGTATACATAATCCTACTCAAACATGGAGATGTGGTTTAGCTTAAAAAGGATTTTTATTATGTTTATATATATTATGAGAGGCCTTAAATTATTGATGTTTTTAAACAACTAAAAATGGTAATATAAATCACATATTGATGTATTTAGACAACTAGAAATGATAAGTATGAACATGGCCTAGCTTCATACTTTAAATTATGGACAATTTTAATAGTTGAATAATTGAGAATCATATATATATGTATACTTGTACGTGTAGTAATTCACAATAGTATAAGGGTGAAAACAAGTTTGCTTTATTTTAAAGATAAATTTGTCCATTTTTTTTTCATAGTTACTATATTTGTAAAATTTATTAGGGATTAACATGACCATGTATGCAATTTAGGGTATTGAGTTCATAGGATTTTATACCATCTAAAGTTTTAATTATTTTGGTTTATCTATTTGTTGTGTGTGTTTTATGAAACATTCCACATGTTGGGAGCCTAATTGATTGTGAGCCTTGTTTTAGGTTATCTAAAGTTTTAATTATTTTGGTTTATCTATTTGTTGCATGTGGTTTATGAAACATTCCACATGTGGGGAGCCTAACTGATTGTGAGCCTTGTTTTAGGTTATAGGATACTTAAATCAAACATTTTTCTTAATAAATATAAATGTTTTGCAGGCATACATAAATATTTCTAGATGTATTTATAATTATCTTTTAGCTTTTTTATTTTATTTTTTCTTCTAAAAACTTGTGATTCTTATTTTTTCATATAATGCTATCTTAATTAGTCTTTCTTTTAATTATGTACCGTTTCATTTAATTAGCTTTGAGCTTTTCTTTTTCTATTACATTTAATTTCAATTTTTAATCAATTTTCATAGTGGTAATTTAAGTATAACAATACTATTTTGAAAAATAGAATTGACTACTTAAATCAGGCTCATTCTAAAATATATCCACACACATTAATGAGAGTCGATACCTTTAAGCTGAAAAAACTCCACTTTTTTAAATCAAATCAATCTAAATCTCACTAATTGATTTACGGTTTAATGCATTGCTCGAGTTTCCATCCCATCTTCCTCTTGACTAGCCCTACATGAGACCATTGTGTTCATTTCACCACTTTGTACTTATCATTATATTTCAAATTAATTACTTTATTGCTTGGATTTAAGGTGAAAATTTTGTGATGTGTTTGAAGTATGTGATCAAACAAATTTTTATAGTAGAATTCAATATAATATATTGTATCTATTGAGTAGTGTATAACTTTTTGATCTTCATTCAGTTATAATCTTTTTTTTTTTAACAGAAACTATGAACATAAATATATAAAAGGGGGCTGCGCACAGCCATGCGTTACAGAGATATTAGTTTCATCAGAGAATATACATCAAAAAGGCTGTCAAAGAAAACCAGCCATGGGATTGTCCAAAATACCCTGCAAACTGACTGTTCAAAGCTTTTAAAACTGCTAAAGGGGTAAACCCTTACGAACTGAAAACAGATAAGGAGGCAAAAAAACATTTAACATAACTTAAAGGAAACAGAATACTACATATTCTTATTGTTTCTCGGCTGGACTACTGACTCCTCTTCCATGGGGAGGGCCGCTTCAGCAACTTCGCCATTGATTTCGCCATTCACCCGGCTGGACTGGTGCATTTCAATGAATCTCTGCAGATCCTCTTGAATTCTGTCCATTTTCCCATGCATTACCCGGAGGCTGCTCTCATTATCGTCAATGCGGGCGTCATTGTTGCTCACTTGCTGGGAGGTGTAGCTTACTGTGTCAGCCATCCTTTTTATCTCCTCACTCATTTCTTTGGTGTCCACAACGTTAATGGCTAGAAGCTCATAAAGCCGGCGGAGGTTCTTCTTAATGTCCATCCAATCGCCTCCATGAGCCATACCTTTAACCCCAGGCGAGATGGATAGACCAGCAAACAAATTGATAGGCACATTGACAGAGTTGCCTGTAATTCTTCGAAGATTCTTGGATGCAGAAAAGAGAGAATTGAGCACCTCTAACTCATAAGACAGCGAGTGATTACCTGCCTGAAAGAGACCCGAAGATCCCACGACGCCCAGCACCCTGTTCTGCCCGGAGTCCAAAACCCAAACACTTTCTGGATCCCTTTGCTCAGCAACCCGAACTTCTAGCTGACTGAAACCTGCGCCAGAAGACAATACTGCCAAGATGAGCCAATATTTCACCAACGAACGCGATAATGGGAGAACCTTCCAAGGGAGGCCTTGAAGCCACCCTTCACTAATGCCCAGAACCACCTGTCCCAGAATTCTTTGAATTTCAAAAATGCCAGAGGTTGCAGAGGAGGGGTTCCGGATCGACATTCTGAAACCGAGGATGGAGGAAGGATCGGGATAAACAAAAGCCCAAACGTGCGAGAGATGAATAAGAAGGCTCCAAAGGCTGGTAAGCATTAAGGCGGACGTGACCAGTTGAAGGGAGGTTCGAGGAGGGATACACGCGGTGTTGGGAGGAGGATGGATGATTAATATCGTGCAGCCGGCGAAGGACAGCAGCTGCAGGGTGGCGTTAATGCATGGGATGAGGGGGTTCGATGAGAAAGGAGGGTGAAGAGGGGATCCCAAACCCCAAGCGCACGACCTTCTCCACCTTAGGCTTAGGAGTGAGACCATAGTTTTAGGCAAAAAACAAAACTTTCTTCCCCTTAACATGAGGACAATCCAGGTTTCAAAGAATAATGTGTGCCAAAAGTATATTGCCTGAGTCATTAAGGAATATAGATGTGGGAGGGAGGATCCCCATCCTGTTTATAAACTCCTTGCGAAAGTGTTGCCCCGATGTTAGCCATAGCATCAGCAGCTTTATTGTTGATTCTAAGGATGTGCAAGGGCTGATAGGAGTGATGCCAAATAGATTTGACTTTATTATACAGGCGTCGACATCTAACAGCTCCCGAGGGGTAACCATTAACTATTTTGGAAATGACATGTTTGGAGTCTCCAAAAATTAAGGTCTTGTGGTGTTTTTTGGCCTGAAGAAAACGCAGACCTTGGAGCAAGGCCAACCATTCTGCTTCGTTATTGGTCCTGATCCCTAACCCCCAAGCAAAGGAATGTTCAGTTTTTCCGTCGGGATCAAGAATGACCCCCCCCGCGCCTGCCACCCCTGCATTCAGTTATAATCTTATAAGTGTGGGTTGCATGTATATTTTTGTAAGTGCAATATAATCTATATTTCTCTATATGTGATTTTCATTTTAAAACGGAATAGAAACTATAATTTTAAATTTTTTGAAATTTACAAAAAAAAATTGATTTTAATTATTTAATGTTCATTTTCCCTTTGCTATTTGATACTTTCATAACATTTACATTGAATAACATATGTATAATATTTGAAAAACAGAGCTGTCTGATATTAAATGTATGCCTGTATGTATATATCTGGTTTAAAATACATATACATAATAATGAGAAGATAAGATTAGTAAATAAAATATTTTATTTTCTTCAACTCACTTAATAAAACAAATTTTAAAGTGAAGATAGAATTGGTTAATAAAATATTATATATAACCTAAATTTTCATAACAAACCAAATTAATTCTATATATATAATAATTTTAATTTTAATAATTATTAATATATCATCTTTCAAAATTAACTCTATAATTATCATATAATAATTATTATATATTTAAAAAACCCCAATTCATTCAATACTCAAGTTGCACAAGATCTTGTCAATTTAGTAAAATAAATATACAGTTATTAAAAATTTGCAATGGTAAATATTTTCTTAATTTAAAAGAGACTTTCAAATAAATTTGTTCATTTTTTTCTTTATATATTTTACAATTTAATATATATATAGTACTTGAAATATGAATAATGGGTAATTATACAAAAGCAAAAAAGTTTTTTTTTTTCAGAGGAAAAAATACCAGTCTTTGATATTCATTAAGAATCAAAAGACATCTTATACAATAATCTAGCTTCCCTGACAAGAAGCAAATATGTAACCACAACAAATCAAGGTAGAATAGTATTGAGCATGCATACAACCACCCCATAGTGAAGAAGCACAAAGTCTGATCATAGCAAAATTTTCTCATCATCCCTAATAGAACAGGTCAGAATTTGCTGGATAAGATTGAGAGTGATCATCAAACAGATAAATCCTGAGCAAAACTTGCTGGCTGATAGGCTCTAACAAAGCAGACATAGAATAATAGACATATCAATCACTGAGTGCCAAAAATAAAACATAGTGACTTAGCACAATCTAGAAAAGCATAAATTGGCCGTGATCTATGATCAGTCCTTCCAGGGATTCAGAGAAGATTCCATGACCCATATTCAACTTCAAAGCCTATTTTGAGAGACCATCCGCCATTGATTTATGCTCATGATATATATGTTTGAAGATCACATGCGGGACATGAAACAACATAGAACGTATATCATCACACCAATGATTCAGAGATGGAACATTTAGTGATGTAAGTCTGTTGAGCCATGAAATAATAACAAGTGAGTCACCAAATATCGTGTGCATGGGTAAACCCATCAGCTTACTCACTCTAAGAATGGCCCATAGCGCCAATAGTTCAGCTCTGGTGTTAGAGCTACATCCACAGCCCATGGAGAAGCTAAAAAAATGAACATCACTGAGAAAGATCACAAAGTCGGCACCCCCAATGTGCTTTGTAGCAGCCCCATCAAAGAAGCCGCAAGGATAAATTTTCATAGGGCTTAGACCGATGTTCTTGAACTTTCATTTTTTTTGTGGAATAGGGTATAAGTTCAGAAAGATTTCAACTTGGGTGATAAGATCAGGAATATTAGGCTCTCCATTATCAAAAAGACATATGTTCCTGAGTTTCCAAACACACTAGAATATGAAAATCGGAAGATATCTATAGTGTGCCGAGAATGCAGTATGGCCAAACATATAACCCAAATAGGAAGAGACTGATTTAATATGGGGGGAAGAATACCCAAAATGTGCAGCGAAGTATGAATGGATACCCATAGAAAAAGACCAGTCAAGAAAGAGGTGCTAAATATCCTCTGCACTCAACCCACAAAGAACACATCGACTTGGGCCCTGGAAACCATGGTGTTGGAGTTGTTCCCAAGTCAGTATCCGGCCCCTACTCAATAACCAGGTGAAGCAACCTATTTTCAATGGAATATTGAGAGTCCAAATCATATCAAGAACAGAGGTCTAATCCTCAGAAAAAAACGAGGATGATATACAGTCATATGCCATAGCTACTATTAAGGGGCCCACATAATTGTAATGTGACCAAAGAAGAGAATCACGGTGTTCAGAAAGACGTATTCTTCCAAATTCCATCCCTCTAATGTAATTCTCCCAAATAATTTTCCAATCACCCTGGAGATCGAGATCATCTACCGAGAACCAATAACTTGTTGCAGATGAAGTTTGATTCCTTGCATGAGCTAATGTACAGATACCGTAATATTCAAGATAGGCCCTGTAAATCACGATGAAGAAGAAAGGAATACCCCAAACTGACTACGGGCTCCACACCCAATCGAATAGAAAAAAAGATTTTATGGCAAAATAAAATACAGAGATACCAAGAATGTAAAATACCCTCTTTGAAAACTAATACACAGATACCAAAAATGGGCTATCACAAGTAAGCGTGCTCCACTGATCTTGTTTAGTCAGTCATAAGATTCCAACGGACTTCCCAATAGATATTTGAGTGTTCAGTGTGAATAGTAGAGGATCCAAATATTGAATTCAACGAAAGTTGGCACCCATAGTACCTCAACTATAATTTGCACTAGTTGCTCAATTTTAAAGCCTACAATACTCAATGAAGATCAGGATCATATATATATATATAGCCAGTGCTGTAAGATCGAGAAAATCGTTACTTAATTCTAGCACTACACCTAAATAGTAGGAAGAAGAGGATGAGAAAATAGGCTGCCATTGATTCAGCTCTTTGTGTATGTCCATTGCAGAATTACACATCAAATATCAAACAATTTAGCGTAGTCTCACAAACCATACTTTAACATCACATTGACACATCCCTCTAGAATTATCCTTGGGTATTATCAACATCTCCAACTAGAACTTTCAAAATATAGCATAAGTATTCTGAATCATAAAAGCGAGCTCTAAATGAACAGAAAAGGAAAAGTAATTCCTCTACTTTGTTTTAATTTAGCATAGATTTCGATCAAACCTTGGGGATATAAATATGGATCAAACCTAAGGAACAACATTAGATCCCTTCATATTATCGATCCATTCTCCTAGAGAAGTTTTTGTGTTTTGAAGCCCATAGAAACCATACTCTTTACTCTTATTCATGATATGTACAGTTTCCCAGGGAAGATTTAATGCGAAATCTACAAACCACCAATTCCCCACTTCTTCAATCTTTGTTGGGAGGAGATTATTTTCTCTGACAATTACATCCCAGAATGGACCTTTGTCTTTCATAGCCTCAGCCAGATTAAAGCCTTCACCCCCATATGGTAATGGCTCCAGATCAAATTTTTATGCTATTATTCTCCAGAGGTGTTTCCATTTAAACACATCTCCATTAGAACAATTAAAGGCCTGGTTCTTGGCATCAGGCTCTGTGGCAGCCCCAATTTATTGTTCTACAATCAACTTTGCATTAGATATATCCACATATTGTTCCCATGTAATTCTATTGCCTTGGTATTCAAAGGGCAACCCCTCATATTTGCAAATGGCAGCATAAACATAGAGTGTACCTACAATATTCATTAAGCTCCACAGAGAGAAGACAAATATGAATGTGGGATGGTGAATGGACCAAGTTAATCCCTTTTTCTTCTTGGCAGCCCCAAAAACAATAAGCTCTAGAGTGTAGTAAAAATTGGGCACAGGTAACCTAGGAAGTTCTTCATGATAGGGACCCTCATGCAGCTGAAAATGGCGATTCTTGGCCACTGCATCAAATGGACCTAAGTAGTGTTTTGCCCCAGTCTGAAGACAGATGTGCTATAAATTGTCTGCATTAGGAAAGAGTGCATCTAACACATTACTCAACATTCTTCCATTGTCCTCACAATTCTTCTCCTTTGTCTCCCTGCTCACCCAAACAACCCAGAAGGTATGGGTGACATCCTTCAATGGTGAAATATTTTCAAAGGTGAGCTCTGTTGCCGCCTTTCACACACTTGGGTCACGTGGCAGAAATCTTCAAGCCATTCGGTGTGTCCTTGGGGGAAATTTCTCGAGTCAAGGCTGTCACCTTATTCTTGACTCCTCCATTTAGGCTCAACTCCTAACGAAGCCAAGGGGGGTAGACCCTATTAAGTTACTAAGGATGATTACTTAGTGTTGTGATGTTAAACTGACTGAGTTACTTAGGAGTTTGGAATTTAATTACAGATAATCAAAGATGGCAAGATATAAAAGATGAACACACGAAAGCACAATGCTGAGACACAATATATATATAAAATAAGAAAATAACCAGTGCCTTAGAATGGAGTCAAAAATAGAAACAATGTACTTGCATGTGCTTGGAGTGAGTGTTTTGCGATTGCCTCTTGGTATGTTTTAATTTAAATTTGAAGTGTGAGTTGATTAAAATTAGGCAAAGGGGGGACTCCAGATATACCCTAGAGTACTTGGAGTATGTCAAAAACTAAACCTTCACGGCTACCCGCAAGGAATATGTGGGATGAAATGGAGTCTCTAGGGTTTTTGTTCATACTGCACCCGTTAGGGTGTGACAGAGATCGACGCCCCGAGGTCACTTTTCAGAAGTTCCCGCTTCCTTTGGGTATTTTGCCACCGTAAAGGTTTGATCTAGGTGTTGGATTTTCACCTGATGGTTTGTCAGTTGGGGAGAGTGAGCCCTAATTATACTAGTCACTCAAGTGCTTTTAATACATCTTGATTGATCGGACAAACTGCAGCCAAGTGCAAAGCATACACACTGGAGTCTTGTCAATTTTAGCAAGTTTTAAACTGGGTGTTCTTGTTTAAAAGAAAACCCTCCAGGAACCTCTTTCGATCCAAGTGGATATCAATAGGGGAATTGAGGAGGGTTTAATTTTATAATCGCTGAAAACAAATGATTGAAAAGAAAATAGATACACGATTCTAGTTTTCTAATTAGCCCTACCACGAATCTCTTTCCCCTTTCGGGTCAATCGGGAGGTCGTGGGGTAAGTATTAAGATTACTTTGAAATATAAAGTATGAAATATGAAATTAATAACAAAATAAATTATACTACCCTATATATTAGATCAATTCTAGTTTGAAAATAAATGAGCAAAAAGCGAAAAAAAGGACACTGACGCAAATCCCCACAGGGGGGATGTGGAATGGGCTCGAAAGAGCTTGTTCAAAAAATAATTTTATTAAAAGAAGTTACAATATCAGAGAACTGATATAATTCCTCTTGATCCTTATATGGATTGAAATCAAGAGTTTACAAGGTGCTAAAATCAAAGGTTTCAGTCAAATGGGAGACCCCTAGGGGGATTTGAACGCTCCTGAAGACACTTCGAACAACAACTTCCTTTACTTTCTGTTACACCTGTTAAAAGAAAGAAATAATTTTAGAATAACATATGCCCAAAATCACTTTAAGAGTACCTTTGGATCAGCCTACCTTATCTAAAAAAAAATGAAGTTAAAACTAGCTAAACAGGTGAAAAAGGAACTAAGGAAAGCAAGCTTTCCTTGGGATCTTGGCTTTCTATTTGTGCAGCCAATGAAATATGCACTGATATTTCAGAATGTTAAATTTTATCATGCAGCAAATGAAACTACCTTAATCAGCAAGCTACGAATTTTCATTAAAATGCTTGAAAAATTATGGTAATTTTAGCTAGATCTCTTAAAATTGAACTTTATGTGCAAAATAAAAATAAGATCTAGACTTTGGAAGGGATATTACTAACTATATCTATGTGTATTTTTCTTAATGAGACAGATCGGAGTAATAAGAAACCTTGAAAGTAACCAGTTTGAAGAAAATTTAAGATTTTTAAAGGAGAGAAAGGGGAAGAGAGGTGCTTGTTGTTGAAGCAGATATGCAGAGAAAAATTGGTAGTGAAGCACCGAGGGGCAAGATATTAGCAATATATGCTGGAAATCAATGGAATCAAACCTGAACCATAGATCTTCCAATCACGGAAAACCTGTAAGCTACAAAACAACTCCTGCAAACAGAACTATAAAATCT
>LPNX010912830.1:0-28200 GCA_001517045.1 Pseudotsuga menziesii
ATACTTATGCTAAGGAAGGTAATTTCCTTCAAAGATTAAAGGAAAGCAATTTAGAGAACCGACGTATATAGTCATTTACCTTCTATGAAGTAAATATTCTATAAAATGTTTTTATTAAAGAAAATAAATTATATTTATACTTATCCTAAGGAGGGTAATTTCCTTAAAGATTAAAGGAAAACATTTTGGACAACCGGCTTATATAGTCATTTACCTTCTATGAAGTAAATATTGTATAAAATGTTTTTATTAAAGAAAATACTATATATACTTATTCTAAGGAGGGTAGTTTCCTTAAAAATTAAAAGGAAAACATTTTCCCTATGACTAACATCGTCCCATGCATACACTTATGCATGAGTGTTTCCAAAAGTAAAGGTGAACATAATAATATATATGTATACCTTTATTAAATCGAAGCTATGAACATGCATGTGAAGCTTAAGTTAATGAAATAAATGAGGGATTGCTGGAGGTTGAGCAGTTAGTGCAACTAACTGGATGCCTTTAATTTTAACCATGAAAAGTGGCATGCCGACTCCCATACGAAATAATGGAACTGGTGCAGTAATTAATGGGATGCTCTGCAGTGGACGAAATGGTGCGCGATTTACAGGATTTTCTCATCAACGTCTCGGAGATATTTTTTCCTTTCAGGGATTTATTTATAGGAGTTAAGGGTTCAATGGGGGGAAAAAAAAGTGAAAAATGGAGCCTTAGATTTAACACAGGCATTCCAAAACCCTTTTTATAAATGTTTTGCTACCCGATGGAGGAAAAATGCTCCTCAAGACCACGATTTGTTTTGGATGCTTGTTTCTGCAGAGGGAGGAAATCTCCCTATGAAGCGTTCGGTTTATTTTTACGACATTCTCATTCTTATGAGGAAATTATCATTGCCTAAAACCCTGGTTTATTTTTATGATATTCTTATTTGTTATGAAGAAATTTTCGTTGCCAAAACCCCTAACCTCACGAGCGTTGAAGCGATGAAGGGGTTGAATCATTTTCCAAGACCGTCGTAAACCTTGAGCATGTTTTATGTTTACCTCGTTGAGCATGGCGTGAAGAGTTGATTTGAAATTCGCATTTGTGTACGTCAAATGTCGGCATAGAGCTCTGACTCCTTTGTAGTGGTATTTCACAAGTATGTTAACGCATTGTTTCTATCTGAACTGCAAACTTTGTAACATGGCAATTCAAAACACAGAGAGTTGGGACCTATTTTCTTTGAGGTATGTTGATTATTACTGCTCCATTCCATGAGAGTTTTAGCCTCTCTTCGCTCTCCAAGGCTGCGAACTCCACTCAGAGTGTTCCAATGGATTATAATGCTATTGTGACTCTTAATGGGTGAAGAAGATTTATTTATTTTAATATTTGAATTGAGCCACGACCCCAGCATTTTGTTGTTTCATTTTTATGCCTTGAGGAGATATATCGAAGGCCTCTCCTATATTATATTATGAAGACGAAAAGTGGTCTTTCATATTGTGTCGCTGCATAGAGGGGAAACCGAGTTTTATTTTGCATATATTGGAAAAATTCGGCATCAATGTCCTTTATGTGTTGTTTTATGAATTATTAAAGCCAGAATGTTTGGCATTGGGCATTAGAGTAGGAGACTCCCCTTATATATATATATATATATATATATATATATATGAGCCTGTGTGAAACCGGAGCTTGCTGCCTACGTTGATATAACTAGAGATGTAATTGTGCCTATTGCTTGCTAAGGAATGGGATAGGTATTTGATGTCTATATTTGAAGAATTCAATGGTTATGTTTTGATCTGTCTATACATACTTATGTAAGTTTATGCAGTCTAGACTCTGCATTCATTCATTTTACAACATAGATACATGATCTTGTATGAATATTTATTTCATATGCACTTAGGATATAAATCCTCCTTATGCCTCCTGGCTATGCATCTTGGTTATCCATAATCCTTAACTATGTAAGTTGATGCGTCGGGTTGCAAGGTTGATCCAGAATGTTATACCCTACCGCTGAAATGGTGAACATTATGCTTGTTGATCTAGGACAGGGAAGGGAAGCCTTATTACCTTAGGCACCTTATGACATTGATAAGTTTATTTTCCTTCTAACCTTACCTCAGTGGATTCGTCGCCGAGCTTGAGGTTGGATCTAGGCGGTAAAAACCTCCACCTGAGAGAGTCAACGGTTGGGAGGAAGGTCGCGGTTAAGTTTCCAGTTGCTTGAATCGGCTTGACTAGTGGTTTAATTATTTGTTGTAGATTTGATTGCTTGTTTGAGAAGAGCATCATGTCATGTTTCATGAATTATCAATGAGGTTGAGTAATCCTTGTAGTCTCATTTATGCGTAATATGTTTTCCTCAATTATTAGTGCTGATGATAATATTGCCCTATTTTATGAACTCATCTCCCTAACAAGTTGTAAATGCAGAGAATGTGTCGCAGGGGAAAAATGGAGGAATAACTTGCCTATGAAGTTAGTATGGTAGATATCTAATATAGAACTTATGCAGTATGAAATTTGGCTATTCCTCAAAGCTAGATTTTATTTATTCCTTGAAATATAATTATCTAACCATGTCTTTTTACTCGACAACAGACTCGGAAATGCATGCTTGGTCGCATGAGGTATTCCTAGAAAAATCGAGAAGCCTTTAAGATCAATTGTTATCAAATATATGAAGTGGGACTAAAGGTCATAATGTGTTAGTTTAGCCTCATTCAAAGAATAGTTTGGTGATCAATATATGTTATATGTCTTGTCATGATTTTGCAGTCATTGCTATTTAATGAAAAACACTAATAAATTCCTATTGCAGGTGTCTGTTGAGTAACTCGAAGGTTTGAATAGTACCTCTAGGACTTACTCATGCAAGGGAAGGGTAAGAACAGGTGTGCAAACTTAAAGAATATGTATAAGATAACATTTATACAACTTGGTTTGCATTTCTTTTATGTTTAGTTGGTGAAGTTGTATTTGCATGCGAGAGAAGCAACAACCTTAACTGTCTATCTATAAGATGAGGAGACTTTATGATTTTAGTGATAGAAAATATTTACAAGGGATTATGGTGGCTTTATGGAAGTCTTCCTATGAATTAAAAGGATCAATAATAAGTATTACTTGAATGGTTCCATTTTGATATAATAATTTTTTGGATTTGTTAAGTTCGATAAGCAATGACGTTAGTAAACAGTTTAAAGAAAAGAAAAACAATTTTTGTACTCTGCACCGACGGATTTATCTAGGTGTATGTGTTTGTTACAACATGCTATAATTATTGTTTGAGTTTACTTGGTTTGGAACTAATGATGTAAACGTATGGGGCTAAATGCATGGTTAGTTATATAACTAAATGGTCGATATAATGTCACATTAAATGGTTTTTACTTTGGACAGACTCACTTAGTCAAATTATTGGACTTAAAAGGGAAATAAGTAAGGAAGAAACATTTACCCCATTTCCAGTAAGTCACTTTGAAGATTTAGGGTATGCTACATATGGTATCAAAGCGCCAAGTTGTAGCACTCAGGCCGATTTGGGCTCAAAATGATCCTACATATATATATATATATATATATATATATATATATATATTTAGAACTAACGACCAAACTTCGTATGAGATAACAGAAACCATCTAGTCCGCACAAAGCTACAACATAGGTGCACCGACAGGAGGATATGACTTTGAAGTTATGCAAGAGAGATTGGAACAGCTCCTCAAGAATTTCAGGAGACGGCCAATTATTTCTTCCATGGCAATGTCTGGCCCTATGAGATAAGTATGTAAGTATCGTGCTACTTCTCTTATTATTGCCAAAGATGTTTTATGAATTGCGGAGATAATTGGTTTATCTCTATTGAGTTTCACAAATAAAGTGTTAGTGAGGTGAAGAGGTTTTTATCGACGAAATCTTGGTTGCAAAAAAAAAATTATGGTAATTTCTATACATGAATGGTAATGTGAAACATTAAATGGCTGCAAGGGTAACCTTTAGAACCTATGTTCATAGTTGGAACTAGCCCCTAATGACAATCTTATATTTTGGAAAAGGTTCTTAGAATTCCCTATGGACAATTGTAATAGGTTACAATAAAAATAAATAAATAAATAAAAACACAGTGAATATTGTTGTTAAGAAGTAGAATTGAAGGGGTATGTCATTACCAATACAACATAGGACTGCTAAAGACCCGATGAGAAGTGAATGTTGAATTTAAGTCTTCTAGACCCAATTTATAGTTCATTATTGGTAATAAATGAATGTAAGTGCTCCTGAGCATATATCCCAACATGATTTAGGGGTTACATTATGTTAGAGAGTACATTCATATATATATGTGTGTGTGTTTGAATATACATATATAACTTACCTTGTACCTAATTTCTTAGAGAGAAAGGTAGAAAATTTTCTTGAAGATAGAAAGGTAGCATGATAAGTTTAGGAAAGGAGTAAATGTATTACCCTTGAAACTCTCTTAAATAAATCTAGCACAAGCATAACAATAAGTGATGCTAAAAGAGTAACTATGTTAGAATCATATATTGTTAGGGTCATGCAAAATGTTAATTGTACCAAACGAATGTTAGTGGTACTTATGGTACAGATGTACAAAACTAACATTTTTGTAAAAGAAATGTTTACATTTGGAATTCATGTAAAACTTATAGCAAATAACTGCATCTAACGCTATGGTTACCTCTGTACATGTAAGCAAATTGGCTATGATTGAACTACCATAGTAGAATTGTACATAGGCACAATATGTCGACAATGACGTAGCGGTCAAGCATTATGACTAATTATAACAAAAAAAACAAATTGTGTTGGTTGGACATGTTAGATCATAGTTCAAAGGAACAAATGGTTCTCCAGATCGGGTCCATAAAGAAAAACATGAGGCACTAGTTTGGTCAAGACCTCTGATGCTCATCTATATGTATAACATCACTAACATATGACTTCAGATAGAGAAGAATGACATTTCATTACTGGTAAGCTAGTTCATGAATTTATAGACGTAGAGATGGTTATTTTTTGGTTATGCATGACAACAAATAATCAGATGAATGGATGTTAATTAGTTCTAAAATAAGATACTCTCTGGTGAACTATTAATTACTATAAAGAGAATGTGATTTTCTTATATGAATTGCTAATTAATTCATGATGGTTGTATGAGTAAAATTTTGTTAGCCACTAAGTGGGTGCTAAGTGAATGCAAAACCTGAATGGAAAGATTGTTGTGAAGAGGTTCAGGTTAGTTGCAATAATACAACCATTATAATAGTTGGTGTGCAAGTGAATCCTAGGAATCGGGCTGTGCACATAGAGACTATTGATCTTTCATACGTCCTCACAAGGTATGACAACAAATATTTAAAGTTATGAAATTAGATTACTTATGAACTTGGGCTACAGTGCAACCAAGGTGAGTAATAAAACGTGTTGTGCATAAAATCAATACTTTCTTAGTGGTAAAGAGAGAGTGCACTAGTATAAAAGACTGTTATTTGATGAACAAGAAGTAAACTAAGACATGGCTTATGTAAGTGAGATGCTAAATGATTATTATGGAATATTGACGTTATTTGAATTAATAATATGATAAATTGACCCCCTGTGGAGCGGTTGCAGGAATGGGAAACTATGGCCATGAGGAGTGCCAGGGCTCCAGGACTGTAATAAGTTAAAAGATATGAGAAATATCTCATGCACATAAGGTCGTTACCACGAGGAAGGTTGTAATGAAGGAAGTGGACAAGAGCTACATATTTTCCCCAGGCCAGCTAGGAACCATTATGCATTCTAGGCATGCCTAGATGTAAGAAATTTTGGTTAAGACTCCTTCTGGACACATTCATGCCCCGTAAGAGGACTGTCACAAGAGTGGGGGATCTGTGAAGAGAATAACCTCTAGGTGTTATGGTGTGCGAGAAAGGAAGCACCTCAGCTTGGAGAAGCGCCCTAAATAGCATAAGAAGGAGATTCACCTAAAGAAGGGTATCGTCCTTGTGTTGGGTAGCTTGGATCGGTACTCGGAGTACTGTTAGCACTTGGAGTGCTTGCTGGGATGGTGGACATCCAGAGAAACTAGAAAGACGTTTGTAAGGAATAATACTGGAAAAAGGTATATGCACTACAGGTAAATTTTTTTCTTATGAGTTAATAAGTTGGTCTATTCGTGAATAGAACAAATATGTGTATGCGAAATGTTATGAATTATGATGTTAAATAGTGTTGATTTTTTTTGTTGATACTCATGTTGGTATTAGTATACTTGCAGAGGTGTGTGGATACTGCAGGATTGGTGACCCAACAAAAAGAATACTGGACGTACTTATATTCGTCTAGAATATTAAGGTCGGCCTTGTGATATCGGACAAGGAACATGTTCAAAAAAAAAACAACAACAAAAAAATCAAAACTTGGATTATATTCATAAAGAAAGCGAAAGAAAGCAGTGAGGGGCAAGGACAATACTTGACGAGCATATAACACCGATGACGGTGTTAACTCTAAGGGGGGAAGGATGTAACATCCCCTTCCTACCCCAGCCTATAAATACAGACTCTAAGTGAAATGGCACTGTAAGTACATCTCCTAACCTTCTGAAATATTATGCACTTGATTGATAGTGTTAGGATACTGCAAACTTGTCGTGACCAAGAACGTGTGGGGATGAATCCACTCGGCCGAGAGGTTGATGGCTAACAAAGCCTAGGAAATTTAGTAATGATGACAAGGTGTCATCATCATGTCTTTCGGTTTGAAAGAGATTGAACTCTGGAATTCACCTAAACTAGCCAAGCCTTAGGAGGGGATAATACAAGATGAGGATCAAGTCAATTTCGCTTATGGACATCGAACAAAACCATTAACCTCATTATGGTGCACAATAGTTATCGTGAATTGTGAATGAAGATAATCCCTTTTCGTAAACATATTTATTGCTATAAAGAAATATATTATTTTCTATGAACTTAACTACATGATTTAAAATAGTGGAACCGACCATTATTACAAGGAGAAGGGGAACAATAGAAATGGAGTGTTAAGATTAAAGGAAAACATTTTGGAGAACCGACTTATATAATCATTTACTTTCTATGAAGTAAATATTCTATAAAATGTTTTTATAAAATAAAAGACTATATATATATATATATATATATATATATATATATGCTAAGGAAGGTAATTTCCTTAAAGATTAAAGTAAAACATTTTGGAGAACCGGCTTATATAGTGATTTACCTACTATGAAGTAAATATTCTATAAAAAAAAATTATTAAATAAAAGACATTATATATATATACTTATGCTAAGGAAGGTAATTTCGTTAAAAGATTAAAGGAAAGCATTTTGGACAACGGACGTATATAGTCATTTACCTTCTATGAAGTAAATATTCTATAAAAAAATTTTATTAAAGAAAATAAATTATATTTATACTTATGCTAAGGAGGGTAATTTCCTTAAAGATTAAAGAAAAACATTTTGGAGAACCGGCTTACATAGTCATTTACCTTCTATGAAGTAAATATTGTACAAAATGTTTTTATTAAAGAAAATACTATATATACTTATGCTAAGGAGGGTAATTTCCTTAAAAATTAAAAGGAAAACATTTTCCCTATGACTAACATCGTCCCATGCATACACTTATGCATGAGTGTTTCCAAAAGTAAAGGAGAACATAATAATATATGTGTATACCTTTATTAGATCGAAACTATGAACATGCATGTTAAGCTTAAGTTAATGAAATAAATGAGGGATTGGCGGAGGTGGAGAAGTTAGTGTGGCTAACTGGATGCCTTTAATTTTCACCATGAAAAGAGGCATGCCGCCTCCCATACAAAATAACGGAATTAGTGTAGTAATTAATGGGATGCTCTGTGGTGGCCGAAATGGTGCAGTGATTTAAGAGATTCTCTCGTCAACGTCCAGGAGATATTTTTCCTTTTAGGGATTTATTTATAGGAGTTAAGGGTTCAATGGGGAAAAGAAAAAAGTGGAAAAGGGAGCCTCATATTTAACACAGACATTCCAAAACCCTTTTTATAAATGTTTTGCTACCCGGTGGAGGAAAAACACTCCTCAAGACCACGATTTGTTTTGGATGCTTGTTTCTGCAGAGGGAGGAAATCTCCCTATGAAGCGTTCACTTTATTTTTACGACATTCTCATTCTTATGAATAAATTATCATTGCCTAAAACCCTGGTTTATTTTTATGATATTCTTATTTATTATGAATAAATTTTTGTTGCCAAAACCCCTAACCTCACGAGCGTCGAAGCGATGAAGGGGTTGAATCATTTTCCAAGACCGTCGTAAAGCTTGAGCATGTTTTATGTTAACCTGGTTGAGCACGGCGTTAAGAGTTGATTTGAAATTTGCATTTGTGTACACCAAATGTCGGCATAGAGATCTGACTCCTTTTTAGAGGTATTTCGTAGGTACGTTAACCCATTGTTTCTATCTGAACTGCAAACATTGTAGCATGGAAATTCAAAACACAGAGAGTTGGGACCTATTTTCTTTGAGGTCTGTTGATTATTACTGCTCCATTCCATGAGAGGTGTAGCCTCTCTTCGCTCTCCATGGCTGTGAACTCCACTCAGAGGTTTCCAACGGATTATAATGTTGTTGTGACTCTTAATGGGCGAAGAAGATTTATTTATTTTAATATTTGAATTGAGCCACGACCCCAGCATTTTGTTGTTTTATTTTTATGCCTTAAGGAGATATATCGAAGGCCTCTCGTATCTTATATTATGAATACGTAGAGTGGTCTTTCATATTGTGTCACTGCATAGACGGGAAACCCAGTTTTATTTTGCATACGTTGGAAAAATTTGGGATCAGTTTCTTTTATGTGTTGTTTTATGAATTATTAAAGCCAGAATTTTTGGCGTTGGGAATTAGAGTAGAAGACTGCCCTTATATATATATATATATATATATATATATGAGCCTGTGTGAAACTGGAGCTTGTTGCCTACGTTGATATAACTAGAGATGTAATTGTGCCTATTGCTTGCTAAGGAACGGGATAGGTATTTGATGTCTATATTTGAAGAATTCAATGGTTATGTTTTGATCTGACTATACATACTTATGTAAGTTTATGCAGTCTAGACTCTACATTCATTCGTTTTACAACATAGATAGATGATCTTATATGAAGATTTATTTCATATGCACTTAGGATCTAAATCCTCCTTAAGCCTCCTGGCTATGCATCTTGGTTATCCATAATCCTTAACAATGTAAGTTGATGCGTCGGGTTGCAAGGTTGATCCAAAATGTTATACCCTACCGCTGAAATGGTGAACATTATACTTGTTGATCTAGGACAGGGAAGGGAAGCCTTATTACCTTAGGCACCTTATGACATTGATAAGTTTATTTTCCTTATAACCTTACCTCAGTGGATTCGTCACCTAGCTCGGGGGTGGCTCTAGGAGGTAAAAACCTATGCCTGAGAGACTCAACGGTTTGGAGGAAGGTCGCGGTTAAGTTTCCAGTTGCTTGAATCGGCTTGACTAGTGGTTTAATTATTTGTTATAGATTTGATTGCTTTTTTGAGAAGAGCATCATGTCATGTTTCATGAATTATCAATGAGGTTAAGTAATCGTTGTAGTCTCATTTATGCGTAATATGTTTTCCTCAATTATTAGTGATGATGATAATATTTCCCTAATATTTTATTAACTCGTCTTCCTAACAAGCTGTAAATGCAGAGAATGTGTCACAGGGGCAAAATGGAGGAATAACCTGCCTATGAAGTTAGTGTGGTAGATATCTAATATAGGACTTATGCAGTATGAAATTTGGCTATTTGTAACATCCCTCTCATGCCCAAATATATTTTGTAAATACAAGGGTTATTATTTTGTAATTACAAGGGTTATTGTACCTGTTTCTGGTGAGGAGCTCAAGGCCAAGGCCCCACCAGAAACAAGATCTTGTCGCTGTTATAAGTTAAAGATTATTGAGTAGAAAACTTAGGAGACATAGTTCAACAACACATTTTAACAAAGGGGACCAACTAAACCCATGAGGGTGAAAAGGGAATGGTGAGGGAGCTCTGAAGCTCGACGGCGTAGTCTTCATATTTGTCTTCACTATGGCAACTATAGGATTTTAAATTCTCACCGTAATTAACCCAAGTAATATAACAAAACCCTAAATAGGATACCAGCTTATTAAACTCGACAAAGAGGGTCAAAAACTAAATAATTAATTAGTTGTTAAAATCGCCTTTAAAGATATGAAGAAATTACCATTATATGCATATCAGATTTCCTCAATATATTGTGCCATTATAAGGAAATTATGCATATATAAGGCTATACTTCTATATATATATATATATATATATATATATATATATTCCTTGGATTCCTACCAAATTATTAATTGGAGGAAGACGTGACCAACTTGGGTAAGAGAATCCTATGAAGGATTTTTATGGCAGATTTTTTCCTGTAGATTTTTCCTCCCAAGATTTTAGCTGTCAGTCCTGGCGAGCGTAGAAATAGTAAGCCTAATTGCTATTGGAAAACATGTTCCAGCTGTAATGGAGGAGTTTCCTCGGGCATGAACGCCATGTGGGAGGTAGGTTTCTGCCTTTTTTTTTCATCGATTAAGGAAGGAGGCTAAAAGGCTGTTGTAGGGGCGATGTTTAAAAGGGGGGGGGGAAGGATGCGTGAAGGGGATCTCTCCCTCTCTGGTTTTCTCATGGGAGAAGATGGATTTAGGTTTTTGGAGCAAGTGAGTTCCATGTTCTAACGGTGGAGGAATCCTTGCATCCTTATCGAGAAGGAATTCTATGTTTCTTTTGGAGTGTTTCTCTGGGATTTTCGAAGGATGGTCTCTGCGTGCTTTAGAAGGGAGGGGCGCTGCCTGGCTAAGGTTGTGTTTTCCCTTTTATTTGAAAACAGTTGAAACGCCACAGTGAATTGGATGGAATTTTCCTTAGCCGGTTATCTCGCTGTCCTTGCTCCACCGTGATATTCACTTAGAGGGGACGCTCATTCAAATGATCGCTGGATCGAGCAGCAAGATTTGGAGTGTGCCGGTATGTGCTATTCCATGACTCTTACTTGTTTTTTTTGTGGATCAAAGAATAATGGAAAAAATCCTTTCTCTGCCATCATTTAATAATCCCATCTATGCTTATCGAGGCGAGGTAGGCTTCAATATAGTGTAGATTTCGTAGAATCCAACGTAGATTCCGAGGAGAGTCACCCCATTGGGTTCTTGTTTTATTTTGCCTAGACCTCTGTCTTGAACAACGAATTACACTTATGTATACAGCGAGGGTTTACAAATAGAGATTAAATTAAATATTTAGGTTATAGATGAACATAGTGCCCAATGGCAGTCGTATCCCGTGCAGACATATGATTCAGGCATAGATTTAATTGTATGCCATTTAGTGCTCCCATGGAATCAAATCCGAGTCCCATCAATAGAGAAAGGCAGGTTTTGGAAATAATAATCTGGACAATAGAGACTAGGCTAGTTCTGGAAATAATATTAATGATGCTAGCATGAAAAACCCTGGTTCTTAGTTGTATGATTGTTGTAGGAGTCCAGTTTGGGGAAAGGCCCTTCATATTTTCCCCTCTGACGCTTTACCTTCAGGTTACCCCGCCTTACTTCTCTTGGTAAGCGGTATATCATTCAGCAGTATGTATTTTTAGGAGTTTGGTTCTCTGCCATCTTGCAGATGATCTCCACTTCCTTTGTCACAGAGTGGTTAGATTTATTTGAGTTCTGTAAGTATTTTAGTACGCTAGTTATTAGTGGTTGCATTGCGTGTGACACTGTTGGCCTTGAAATCTTACCCTAGAGGAGTGAGTCTGATCTGACATTATAAGAGATTTATATATATATGCATATGTGCAATGTGCTTTCAAGGAATTAATACGCATGGTAGCGCAGACCTTAAAAGTGTAGCATTTTACCTTGAGCATAAAAACAAGGATCTAATCCGAAGCTTGAACAGAGAATGATTATAGTTAGCATTGTACGTATTCAGTCAACATGAATCCTTGTGAGCTGGTGAGTCCTATTAATTAATTTTGAGCTTTATTTTCCTTGCATGTATTGAACCAGACCCAAAGATTGTAGAATGGGTATGTCCTATTGCAGTAAGGAGGATCCTTAGTTTGTTCTAAAAACCGGTTTGCTAGGACAGAATGATAGATGTTTATGAAAATTAAGATGATGGGGTTATAAAACAACCTTACATCTTAGGAAAACACTGTGTGAAGAGGGAGTCTCTTGAGATCTAATAGAATTGTATGGCAACAATTTTTGTTGCGGAATGAAATCCTTTAATAAAATAAATGTCACAGGATGTGGCAGTTTGGTGGATGTAGCCCATGGAATTGGGTGAACCACGTACATTCGCGTCCCTCTTGTATATGGATAATTGTTGCAGATTTTTCTTGAGCTGTTGATGTATTGTACATATGATTATCTTGGTTCTTCCTTATATAATTATGTGTATGATAATGACGAGGTAAATTGTTTAAGTGATGCCCTATGTTTGTTTTAGAATACAAAAGATTGGTTACATAATGGTTAGAATGCAGATACTATCTAACAAGGAATGAAGTTACTAATTAAGGGTCGGAATTGTTTGATTGTAATTACAATTGACACATGCTTAATCAAGACAGCAAGCTTCCTCGAAATGTCCAACACCCTTTAGTGATGGTTTTGCAATAAGTTTGAGTTTTACAATACCAAGAGTATAAGTGGTTTTCAAAGGGAATTATTGACTTGTTTTGGGGTATAATACACTTTCAGAAATAACATCTTTGCTTAAGGGAACGATAGTGTATGACTAATAGTTAATGACTAAAAATGATTGTAATCATGTAAGAGACTCATATGTTATTTAAGAACCTGGATATCATGGTACGATGAAATGTGGTTAAAAAAATTGGGCATGTTTAAAAGCATGGTTTGAAGCTGCAATATAAGTGTTTCTCCTTTTGGTTAGAAATCGTGTTCACGAAAAGGGTCAAGATGCTTTTCGGATATTAGGTCTAGATCACAAGTTTGGGTTATGGATCATGACTAGCATTGATAGTACAAATGAAGGTATTTTATGTCATAGTTACATGGTAAAATTCCCTTATGAAAGTCATAATCTAGAGGAATGATAGAAAGACGATAATGCATAACAGGTTGTGCCTTAGATGATGGTATGTATAAAAGGGTGTGTCGAAAATAAGATAGCAAGGTGAAAATTATAATTGAATAAAGACATGAACTCTGGGGAACATTAGCATAAATCTCCTTCGATAAAGACAAATAGAAATTAAAATCGAAGAGTATGGGAATTTCTTTAAGACTTGTAGTAGGTTACAATAAGTGATTTACATGTAACTTGCATGTACTTATTTTCTGATAAGGTGGATGATTATGGATTGTCGAATGATTGATTTTAATGCATGCGATTCAGACTTTATCACTTTGTTTGAGCATGTTTTCATTGAAAGGCCTCACAAATATATGACAGTAACATGATTGACTCTTTTGTAGTAACAGGAAATATTTGTCTTACCTCTTGTTCGCACCTAATGGCAGTTGAGGTGCAAGGGGTTCGCTACACTATTCCACAAAGGCAGATTTTATTTATTCCTTGAAATATAATTATCTAACCATGTCTTTTTACTCAACAACAAACTCGGAAATGCATTCTTGGTTGCATGAGGTTTTCCTAGAAAAATCGAGAAGCCTTTAAGATCAATTGTTATCAAATATATGAATTGGGACTAAAGGTCTTAATGTGTTAGTTTAGCCTCATTCAAAGAACAGTTCGATGATCCATATATGTTATATGTCGTATTGTGATTTTGCAGTCATTGCTATTTAATGAAAAACACTAATAAATTCCTATTGCAGGTGTCTGTTGAGTAACTCGAAGGTTTGAATAGTACATCCAGGACTTACTCATGCAAGGGAAGGGTAAGAATGGGTGTGCGAACTTAAAGAATATGTATAAGATAACATTTATACACCTTGGTTTGCATTTCTTTTATGTTTAGTTGGTGAAGTTGTATTTGCATGTGAGCGAAGCAACAACCTTAACTTTCTATCAATAAGATGAGGAGACTTTATGATTTTAGTGATAGCAAATATTTACGAGGGATTATGATGGCTTTATTGAAGTCTTCCTATGAATTAAAATGATACATAATAAGTATTACTTGAATGGTTCCATTTTGATATAATAATTATTCGGATTTGTTAAGGTTGATAAGCAATGACGTTTGGAAACAGTTTAAAGAAAAGAAAAACAATTTTTGTACTTTGCACCGATGGATTTATCTAGGTGTATGTGTTTGTTACAACATGCTATAATTATTGTTTGAGTTTACTTGGTTTGGAACTAATGATTTAAACGTATGTGGCTAAATGCATGGTTAGTTATATAAATAAATGGTCAAGATAATGTCACATTAAATGGTTGTTACTTTGGACAGACTCACATAGTCAAATTATTGGACTTAAAAGGAAAATGAGTAAGGAAGAAACATTTACCCCATTTCCACTAAGTTTCTTTGAAGATTTAGGGGTTTGCTACAATGATCATGAAAATATTCATGACTTTGATGATGTTCATGATATAACTCTTCTTGATAAGGAATACGAACCCTTTTATGAAGGCTCCAAAACAAATCTTCTCTCTTCTATATTGTTGATAATAATATTGAAGGTTATGAATGGTCTTTCAAACATAAGAATCACATGGATGTTAAATTATGTAAAATAATCCATCACATATATATGATCGTGATAAAGGTTATATTCTCTCCTCTAATAGTTGTATTGTTAATTCATAATTCAAATTAATACGGATGAAATGAGTTTTGTTAATATTATTTATATATTATATTAACTATATTTTTATTTTTATTTGATGTAGCTTGATAGCTGAATTATTTTTACCACCGTCAAATATGTTAACTCGCACATATCGATATTTATCTTTCATCATGAAAGATATTGGAATGCATTATGAATCAATTCATGCATGACCCGATGACCATGTTATATATTATAAATACTGTGAATTTTCAATAGAATGTTTGAAATGTCATATAAGTAGATATCAAACAGATCAAGTAACAAAAAAGTTGCCTCACAAGGTACTTCATTATATTCCCATCATTCCACGTTTGCAACGACTGTTGAGCTGCAATAACATAACCTAATTTATGGATTACCATGCAAGGAGAAAAATTCAATATGACGTTATTCGAATGCCTGCATATGGTTTTGCATTTAGAGATATGGAGGAAAAGTGGCCTCACTTTAAAGAAGAACCCCATAATCTTAGGATTTTTTTGGCAGGAGATAGTGTTAATCCATTTGCACATATGGGATCCATTTTAATGGTGTGGACAATTTTTGTTATCAACAATAACATTCCTCCATGGTTGTAAATAAAGAGGGAGCACATAATGTTGCACATATTCCAAGTATAGTATGTCTACAACTGCTTTATTTTTAATGTAGTTGTCGCATCTCATTTGTCATATTTTGTTTCCTAATGTCATATATATATTTTTTATTTTACTCTTGTGCATGGCTTATATATCTTAATGTTTCTGATAATTATATATTTTATATGTACTTCAAATCAATCAGGTAAGTTCCAAGTCAAAGATATGAATGTATATATCGAACCTCTTATAGACGAGCTATTGAAGTTATGAAATGATATCAATATGCATGACGTATCTAGACCAACAGAACAAATTCCATTGCAATTCCATGCAATGCTTGTATGGACAATACACGATGCCACAAGGTTAACCCATTTTTGTGGTTTGTATTTTCTAAGTTCAACTTTAATTGCATTTAATTTTATGAAGTAGTTAATATAGTTTATATATAATTATAATTGACATAGATATTCCATATCTATATATTGTAGGTCTTCATACAAAGGGAAAATTTTCATTTTCAGTTTTTGGTCCCGAGCACTTGTTTGATGAGTATAGGCACTTGCTCTCTAAGAATCATAGGTATAGAACAACCAAAAAAATTCTTTTCAATGGAAAGCAAGAGACTGCATTAAAACAATGGAGAATGACACCTCACCTTTGGAAGTTGTAATATAATAGAAATCGTCAAGCTGGTACGTATGGATCATCATATATGGATTGATATGCATTTTTTTTTATTGTGTCTTGTTTACTATAGTGGCCATAATTGATTTCTGTAATTTATTTACAAACTAATATTCATGATGTATGTTATGAAGGCATTAATGCGCTTCCACAAGGAATTTCAAGTTATCCTAAACAATTCAGTAGGTTTCCCTACTATGAGAACCTACAAATTGCTCATATGTTTGATACAATGCATATTAGAAAGAATGTGACTGAAAAATTATGGCAACTATTAGAGCTAAGGAGAGACAAAGAAAAAAATGTGAAATTTTGTGAAGACATTCAAGAAGGAAGCCATGCAATGAACGACGTCATTCAATTTCATAGCAACAGAGAACAACTTAATATAAGCTCAATTCCATGGATGTTTATGGAGCAGAAAAGTAATTTTGTAGAAGAAGTCATGTGGAAAATTAAATTTCCCATTAGATTTTGTGCAAACATGACGAATATCATAACAAAGAAAGGTGATTTTTCGGGGGTGAAAATGCATGATTAGCACGTCTTCGTGAAGGTAATTGTTATTGTTATATCCATATAATTATTTTTTTTTTAATTCGAGTGCATATTGTTGTTATTTGGTTTCTCTACTATTTGTTTAAAAATGATGGGGTTTGTATATTGTTACAGTATATTCTACCTCACTCTCTCTTGGACAACTTCAACAACAATTTCAAACAAGTTATATATAATCTTTGGAAATACATGACGTAACTAGGGATTATTTGCATGGCTTGGTGTTTTTTTAATTCATCATATAAATAATTTTTTTTTTGTGCACTAATTCATGTGATGTAATTTAATGTTTTTTTTTGTTAAATATCATTATTGGTTTGCATCACTTGTAGATAATTTCCATATAAAGAAATCCATAAATAAGATATAAAGTATTAGGGGAGAGAAATTCCTCGTCTAATGTGTGAAGTGTAGAAGCATCTACCTTATGCATTTTTCAATGCACAGGAACATTACCTCATACACCGAGTTTGAAGAGATTGAATTGTGTGCACCAGTGCAACAGAGGTGTCGCCAATGGAACAATATGATATCACATTCATTCCTATTGGGGGCTTAAAAATGGTCAAAAAATAAAAAATTATATTGGGCATATATTTGGGTTTAAAGGGGTTTTTTAATTTTAATAAGCAATATACAATATTTTGGGGGTTTTTTTATCTCAACTACGATAGAAATGGGCACAAAATACAGGGGCGGACCTAGATTTTGGGTGTAGGTGTGTCTACGTCGTGGTATGCATTTTGGAGGGTGAACTGATTCTAGGCCTCCCCAACGACATTCCCATATGTTTCCTGGAAAATATTAGCACAGGAACCCATGCCATAGCCTCAATTATTACTAGCACATGGATATCCACCCTAGATAGCTGTCGCACCTTCACATCTGACGTTCGAGTCATGTTGGGCGTCTTCGGTGATACTACATCTTCCTCTCCTTTCTCCATAGACAGGAAAACCACATTATCCTCCAACACTACTTGTTTGACCTCATGCAAATGAAAGGGACGCCCATAGAAAGCTCCTCCTCTTACCCCATGTGACTCAGGGCTTGTGGGAGTCCACTAGAGACATGGTGTCCGGGGGATTATTAGCAGAGAAACTTGATGACTAATCTAATTTGATCCTCCACTTGGACTAGTCATCCTTCAAGAGTTTCAACTATTACACCCTGGCGGCAACCATTAAGGTTAAGCTTTTTTTCTTGCTCGAGTACACAAATATTTCTTACAATGTAACCATAATGATCAACTATGTCCCAGAATTCATGTAGGGGGGTTGATCCTGACCATCTATGTTTCCAAACAGTTTATCAAGTTGTTCTTCCACTTGGATTTTTTTGTTAAAGGATTGATATGAATCTAAAGACACCATAGATTTCTTACTACCTCCTATTTCTTACTACCATCCTGAATGTCAGGATTCTTCACAATCACCACCACTGCCACCACTGTTACCAAATGAAGACTCATGCTCTTCTTCTTCTTTTTCCTCTTATTACACATAGATCCACCCACATCCAACCCCACTAAACGTTGCTAGTGTGGCAGCTTTTAATGAGGTCACATAGTCAGCATCAGCCTCTTTCTCATCACCATCACCATCCTCAGCATCAACCTCAACAATGGCATCGATGATTTCCTGTGGTGTCAAATTGTAGGAAGTCAGTGGCTTCCCCAGTGTTATTACTCCATATTTTCTCTGCCAAGAACCTAGAAACTACGAATTGGAGATATTGCGTCTCGGCTTGGCTTGGCTAGATAGAAGCAAGTTTTTTAATCTATGTTTTTGTTGGTATGTTGTTCCTAGGAAACTGAGTTGTTTCTTGTTGAATTTGTTTTATGAAATGTAGAACCTGAGTCATTGTTTTCATGTGTGTGCTTACATTTTCTGTGTGGAGTTTTAAATATTTCCAAAGTGAAACAAAGCTCTTTGCAAACAATGTAGTTTTTTTATTTTTTTTGGATCATGGATACCATCCTATTCTTCTCCTCCTGGTTTTTCTTCTAATGGTGTTGTTAGCACCATTTTAGTTTTGCCACAGTAAGCCTCATTGCTAGAAAATTCTGAGTTTCTTTTGAGGATCAAATGGTTTTCAAACATTCCTCATTAAAACAATTTATAAAAATTTCGAGGTGGCGCCAGAAAAAGTTAAAGGCTTTTGGTTAGGAAGGAGATATTTTATAGAGACAAATTATTCATTATGAATAATGTTTACAAAAATTCATGAAATATATTTTTTAAAAGGAGGCTAAAGGTTACGTTTTATAAAAATAAACGAAATTTATTTTTATAAATCCAAAAAGAATTTGGATATTTTATGGAAAAAGTAAATTGGATATTTTACCAAGAGGTATTTCAGGCAAAGCCCAAGTGCTCAATAAATTATGATGTCACTTTGTTTCTTGGCATAAAGTCAAATTTGGCTCGCACACCAACGTGCCACTTTTGCATCAAAATTAAAGATAGATCAATGGCTCATATCAAACTCATTCACTTCCAATGGCCAAAAGAAATTTCGCATTATGAAGATGCACGAGATAATGATTTTTTTCAATTTACAAAATCATTTAAAAGACCCCATATTTCAATGGCCACAATATGGCTAAGAAAGGATGAATGACGTGAATGTATTTCGCATTGTCAACTAGTAAGGAGAAATGAAGTTTTACAATTCGCGAAATTTTAAATGGTGGGAAGCTTAGGGAACGTGTTGAATTGGAGAAGAAAATTGATGGTTGTAAATATTTCTGCTAGATGGAAATGCTATTTAGTTAATGGCTCAATATTGGACAGAATAAGCAAATAAAAACATGTGTTTTTATCCCATTCTTTGAGAATAAGATCAGTGATCCTAAATTTTCTGTTCAGACAAAATGAAGAGTTTTTAGAGTTCAATGGTTCTACACTTTGTTTGATTCTGGTGATGAAAATTTTTAGATATAATATTTATCATAAAGAGCATTTACTAGCGTTCTTTTAAGCGACTGGCAAATTTTTCCCTATAAATGGTTTTTTTGGTCATTATTTTAAATCAATTGTTCCTGCCGAACCACAATGATTTTTCAGAAACTGGGAGAGTCTGTTCTTCATAACACACCTATGTACAATAACCTCTCTCAGTTTTTACCCAGGTTCTGTGGATTGAGAGAATCAAATTCATCTTCAGAGAGCAAATTTCCATATTTTTAAATGATTGTTTTAGTCAGTTATTTCAATCAATTGTTTCTGGAAAACCATAAAGAATTTTCCAAAATTGAATGAGGTGTATCTTAAGGACAGGATCATGTTCAATAACCTCATTTTCTTTTTACACAGGTTATATGAGTTAGGAGAAACAAAGTGATTTTCACAGGCTATGTTTTAGGTTTTCCAAAGGATTATTTCAGACATCACATTCAAAGAATTGTTTCAACCAAATGGAGTTGAATTTCAGGAAACCGAGAGAGTTTTGTCTTAGTAACATGAATACCTTCAAAAAACTCCTCCATTTGTTAGATAGGTATCACAGGTTGGGATAATTTAAAATATCTTTATAGGGTATTTTTCCAGAAATTTATAGGTTTATTGTCTTAGTCATCAGTTTCAAAATCATATATTGAGGATCTGGAGCTGAATCAAAGGGAAAAAAGACCTGGGTTTTGTCAGGAACTGAGCCAAATACAAAAACCTCTTTTGGTTTTTACACAGTTATCATCATCTCAGATATGCACGAGGGGATTTTAAGCCTTTTTTTCTAGTAGTCTGGATTTTATTTTTGTCTTATGTGAATCGTTGTGTGTAGGCCACATTCAAAGTTTGTTAGAAGATGTTCTCTAGTTTGTAACAGATTTGAATTCCTGAATGTAAGTTGAGGAATTCCAAAATACTATAAATTTACCTCTTGAAGAAGAAGAAAGGGTTGAAACTGATGTAATTTTGCTGTGTATGCTTTTAAGAGCATTTTAATAAAATTGCAGAGTCGAGGTTGGCATTTTACATAGGGATTCATGTGTTGTTTATATTACAGTCTGTTGCTTCCTTTCTCATGTGAATGTTTTTCCAGTTTATCTCTTCCATTATGTTTTCTTTCATGTCTGAAATAAGTGTATAACAGTTTGGAATTCATACATGCTATGCTCCCTCTCTTGTTTCAGATATTCACCAAAGTTTTCTTCTAAACGTAATACATAATTCATTTTTCAATGCTCTGTGTTGATGGTCTGTTCATGTTTTAGTTTTTTACCAGAAAATTATAATTTGATTGTGATTGAATGGCTATCTTGCCTCTATGTTGAAATTGCCTGCATAAGTTCTTTTCGTTTCTATTACATTTCTTGACTCCATCGCCCAATGGTTCTGTGTCTTGTTTCAACAAATTTTACAAACAATTTATAGTTTCTCTTGTACATATCTGGCATTGTTAATATTTGGTGAGAGATCCCTCTCAAAAGAGCAGAAGGCCAGTTCTCTATTCAAAAGTGGTTCTAATGTTACTCGGGAGCAGGCCTTCGACAACCTTTGGGCTCGATTCTGATGCTAACAAACTGGCACTGTTGCCGAGGATGAGATTAAATATCATCCTTGGGTAGAACTACAAAGATTAAAAGGATAAAGACTTTTTGTGGGCAAAAAAATATTCTTACATGTGAAAAAGGTTGTACCATTTTCCTTGGTGACTCCACTGAAAGATTCTGGAAGATGACTTCACTAGGAAGACCGATGGTCAGAAAGACAGAGACGGGGAGAGATCTCAAATCTTCCCTGGATTTGAACGAAAGGTTTAGATCTTATTGTTGATGATGAACAATTGTCATACAACAAGAATTCCATGTCTCTTTTCACCTGGTGACTCCATCTATGAAGGATCCATTCTTCATAATGTTCTATGGCAGCTCCACTATCAAACGGGGTTGCAAAGTTTGAGGAGCTGATTCAGTTTCTCCACCATCAAGATGACTTCTCGGGCTGTATGGTATGCTCCTATGAATCTTTCTGCCATTCCTAGTTATCCCAATAAATTACCTTGGGTAAATTGGCAAATATATCTTCCAAGATTCAATGATGAAAAGAAAGATGATGCTTCCATTCATTTATTTAGATTTCATAAGCATATACATAAGTTGGGAGTGGGATGGCATGAATATTCTTTAACGAAATTGTTCATGTTTAGTTTAGAAGGATATGCAAGGTCTTGGTATGAGGGATTGCTAGCAGGGAGTTTATCCTCCCTTAAATATGTTCATACCATATTTCATGAACATTTCAAAAGGCATTATCCTTCTTTGTTGTTACTTTAAGACTATTGCACACGAGATAGAGAGTTCATTGAAAATGTAAAAGATGAGTGTGTTGATGATCTGTATTTGGATGAAGAGGTTTTAGAGATATTGCATGAATATTCATCTCAAAGAGAAAGACAAACCAATTGCCATGATATTCAAGAAATTTCCCAGTAGTTAGTACTGTCTTCTTTGACTGAAGTTGACATAGACCAAAGCTCAGATTCAACTAGTTATAGATCTCTCTTCCTAAAATTGATGATGATTTGAAGCATTGTTATCATTATTTGTGTGGCCAAGAGAGAGGTTGGGACTGTCAATCAGATCCTTCCTCATATTATTCAAGTTTCATTTTTTTATTACAAGAAGAGGCATCCCCTTCCTAATCAGAAAATTCATTTTTGAAACTGCAATCTCTTGAAAGTTACAATGCTTGTGTGATTGATTACACAGAAGATGATAATTATGGAAAATATCAGTCTCATAGTGCCTCCACATGTTCATTTTTCAAAAATTCAAGTAAAGAGAAATCATATTTTGAAATAGTGGTTGAAGGAATACCTCTGCATGTTCATCAAATTCAAATTTCACCTAAATATTTACATGAATATTTAAAGCTCTCTTTTCTTAAAGAAGATGATCAGCCTAGTGATTTGAAAGGAGATGGGTGTATTGATTTGTTTTCTAAAGAATGCAATCAGCCTACCATAATTTCTATTAGTGAAGAAAATTTCATTGCAATGCAAAATCAAAAGTTTGAAAACAGAGTGGAAACTAAGCGTATTGAAAGTGATTGTTTGCCATTGTGTTTTCCTCCATTTGAGTGGCTAAAAGAGAGACTTAAAGTTTTTGATCAAAACAAAAATTTGATATTCTGGATGAATGTATAAATTTCCTTGGAATGGAGGATGAGCAAGAAGGACAGTTATGCAATCAATCCCAGCCTTTAGAAAAACCAGTAGTACGCAATGAAGAGTTGAATAATGAAGAAGAAGATGGGGGTTCTCAAATGGATGTTTCCTTTTGTTTTTCAAATTCAGAAATGTTTTGTCAAGGAGAAATATATTTGCTCGATCCTATTGAAGAAATGAATGATGTTTCTGATGAAGCATATAAAGAATATGAAGTTTTAAAATCAGAAATTTTAGATGAAGTTGTGGATGTCTCGCATGGAAATTGTCACATGTTTTCCTTGCATGGTTCTTTTGAAGATCAGTTTAACAACGTGCAAAGGAATTTACAGTTGGGGTAGCCTTCTCATGGTAAGCAAATGAGAGAATTTTTTGAACGCTGTCATGTTTTTTATGATCCAGTGGTAGAGTACATGGCGAATCTTGGAAATGGTAATGGTTGGTTATATCTCTACTATAAAGATCAATTTATGTATTATAACCTTGTGCCATTAGGTATTTCAGTTTTGCTTTTTATCAAGCATGAACAAAATGTTGGTTTATGGGATCATTTGCTTGAGTGGCTTCATTGGAAGTCAGAAGTTGATTGGAAGTTGATGCTTAGTAAGTAGGGTAGGTAAGTAAATCTGAATAAGCTCAACATGGCGAGCATTCCATTCAGCAGCTTCCAGTTCATTTTCAGTTTCAGTTTTGATTTCAATTTCAGTTGTCTTCAGTTTTCAGAATGTGGACAGGTGACAGGTTACAAGTTGAAAGAGTGGGACTTGTTTGCAGAATGGTTTCAGTTGGTGGCTCAGTTTAGAATAGGTAAAGGATTTCAAAAAAAATTGGGAGCCCCCCAATGGATTCAAAACTTTGTCTACGGGGGTTCTTTGCTACCTCGGTGGGAGGATAGAATCCCTCGTGGAGACAGCTATTAGCACCATTTTATTTTTTCCATAGTAAGCCTCATTTCCTAAAAATTATGAGTTTCTCTTGAGGATAAAATGGTTTTGAAACATTCCTCATTAAAACAATTTATAAAAATTTCAAGGTGGTGCAAGAAAAAGTTAAAGGCTTTTGATTAAGAAGGAGATATTTTATAGAGACAAATTATTCATTATGAACAATGTTTACAAAAATTCATGAAATATATTTTGTAAAAGGAGGCTAAAGGTTATGTTTTATAAAAATAAATGAAATTTATTTTTATAGATCAAAAAATAATTTGGATATTTTATGGAAAAAGTAAATGGGATATTTTACCAAGAGGTATTTAAGACAAATCCCAAGGGCTCAAGAAATTATGATGTCGGTTTTTTTCTTGGTATAAAGTCAAATTGGGCTCGCACACCAACCTGCCACTTTTGCAGCAAAATTAAACATATATCAATGCCTCATATCAAACTCATTCACATCCAAAGGCCAAAAGAAATTTTGCATTATGAAGATGCTCAAGATAATGAACTTTTTCAATTTGCGAAATCATTTAAAAGCCCGCATATTTCAATGGCCACGATATGGTTGGGAAAGGATGAATGGCATGAATGTATTTCGCATTGTCAAATAGCAAGGAGAAATGAAGTTTTACAATTCATGAAATTTTAAATGGTGGGCAACTTAGGGCACATGCTGAATTGGAAAATCAAATTGATGGTTGTAAATCTTTCTGCTGGATGGAAATGCTATTTAGTTAATGTTTCAATATTTAATGGAATAAGCAAATAAAAACATGTGTTTTTATCCCATTCTTTGAGAATGAGATCAGTGATCCTAAATGTTTCCATTCAGACAAAATGAAGAGTGTTTAGAGTTCAGTGGTTCCATACTTTGTTTGAGTCTGGTGATGACAATTTTTAGATAGGATATTTATCATAAAGAACATTTATAGGCATTTTTTTAAGCGATCGGAAAATTTTTCCCTATAAATGGTTGTTTTGGTTATTATTTTAAATCAATTGTTCCTTCCAAACCACGATGATTTTTCAGAAACTGAGATAGGTGTTTCTTCAAAACACACCTATATACAATAACCTCTCTCATATGTTACCCAAGTACTGTGGATTGAGAGAGTCAAAGTCATCTTCAGAGATCAGATTTCCATATTTTTAAATGACTGTTTTAGTCAATTATTTCAATCAATTGCTTCCGAAAAACCATAAAGAATTTTCCAAAATTGAATGAGGTTTCTATTAAAAACTGGATAATGTTCAATAACCTCCTTCCTTTTTTACACAGGTCATATGAATTAGGTGAAACAAAGTGATTTTCACAGGCTATGTTTTAGGTTTTCCAGAGGACTGTTTCAGACATCACGTTCAAAGAATTGTTTCAGCCAAATGGAGTTGAATTTTAGGAAACAAAGACAGGTTTCTCTTCATAACAGGTATACCTTCAAAAAAATCCTTCATTTTTTACACAAGTATCACAGGTTGGGAGAATTTAAAATGTCTTTGCACGGTATCTTTCCTGAAATTTAAAGGTTTACTGTATGAGTCATCAATTTCAAAATTAGATCTTGAGGATCTGCAGCTGAATCATAGGAAAAGAAGACATGGGTTTTTTCAGGAATCAATCCAACTACAAAAACCTCTTTTTTTTTTTACACAGCTATCACCGTCTAGGATACGCAGGAGGGGACTTTAAGCCTGTATTTCTAGTAGTCCACATTTTATTTTTGTCTGATGTGAATCATGGTGTGCAGGCCACATCTGAAGTTTGTTAGAAGATGTTCTCTATTTTGTAACAAATTTTGATTCCCGAATGTCAGTTTAGGAAGTCCAAAATACTATAAATTTACCTCCTGAAGAAGGAGAAATGGTTGAAAGCAATGTAATTTTGTTGTGTATGCTTTCAAGACTATTTTAATAAAATTGCGGAACCGAGGTATGTGTTTTACACAGGGATTCATGTGTTTTTTATAGTATAGTCTGTTGCTTCCTTTCTCATGTGAATGTTTTTCCAGTTTATCTCTTTCATTATGCTTTATTTCATGTCTGAAATAAGTGTATAACAATTTGGAATTCATACATGCTATGCTCCATCTGTTGTTTTAGATATTCACTAAAGCTTTCTTCTAAAGTTAATACAGAATTCATTTTTCAATGCTCTGTGTTGATGGTCTGTTCATGTTCTTATTTTCCACCAGAAAAATATAATTTGACTGTGATTGAATGGCTATCTTGCCTCTGTGTAGAATTCGCTTGCATAAGTTCTGTTCATTTCTATTACACTCCTTGACTCCATCGCCCAATGGTTCTGTGTCTTGTTTCAACCAATTTTACAAACAATTTATAGTTTCACTTGTACATATCTGGAATTGTTAATATTTGGTGAGAGATCCCTCTCGGAAGAGCTAAAGGCCAGTTCTTGCTTCAGAAGTGGTTCTGATGTTACTCGAGAGCAGGCCTTTCACAACCTTTGGGCCCAATTCCGGTGCTAACAGGTGTATTTTCATTTCTTATTTTTATAGAGTTTACTTAAAAGGTGACCTTGTTAAGAAAATTGCTATAAGAGGAAAGATGTGGCATTTTTGCAAACTGTTAGTGGAACATTGAATTGGCGCCATTGATCAAAATGGGTCCATTTTTGCTGCAAAATTATTAAAATGGGTATCTGTTGGGACTACAAGCTAGGAAATATGCATTCTTCCTTTTCTGTGGTATATCGAGTTGATTATTTGGGAAAAATACTACAAGACAGGGTTGAAGAGGATAAAGAATTGTATTCCCAAACTCTTATATGTACAACAAAGTCCAGATAATTGTTGAAATGAATAGTCCTTGTTACTGTACATGTGTGGAATGGCTGTGCATGATATCCGCAATTGAATTGAATTCATTATGCACTCTAATTTTATGTGTTTGAAGCATCTCAAGATTCATAATTCATAAGTGGTTCAAGGGATTTGCGATGATGAAGGGCACTTCGTTTTGAAAAATATCAAGGGAAGAATGGTTTTCTATTAATCTTGTACATAACTATGCAATGCAAGTGCCAATTACCTATGTCCAAGCGTTGTTTTTGGTTGATTATCCATATAATATCGTTTTTTATTGGCAACTTCCTACATCTGTTTCTTGTTACAAATGATCGAAATTATGAATTCCATTTGCAGAGTCGAGACTCACTTCATATATTTGACCTTTATTTTCTTTATTTTTGCATTGATGGATACACCACTGTGGTAATGTTTATTTACTTGCTAGTATTTGTAAGGATAAAGCGCTAAATACAAATCTATTTATTGTGATTATGGCACTAATATCTAGTTGGTTATGTTATGTTCGTATAGGGCTCTATGTCACGGACTACAATTTATAAAATAGAATGTAAGTGTAGAAGGTAGATGTTACATATACTTGCTAAGGATTCAGATGAAACGCTGAGCACAATCATTTTATGAAATAAATAAGAAAGAAAATGAAACACATGATTTAGGAGGATAGAAGCATCATTCTCTAAACCCGTGAACGATCTTACTTTAGCCTTTGTTTTCTAATTAGAAAATTGTCTTTGTGCTTTATTTGTTTGTGGTCTATATAGTTGAAATCAACTAACTTGTTAACCATGGGAATTCCATAAACCACCACCAGTAATTAGCCTCAAATTGAGAACCAATCGAAAAGAATCTTAGCCAAAATGACAAAGGGTTATGTGTTAGGGAAGATAAAATCACTAGATATTTTTAAGACATGATCTGCTGCTTTGGTGTGATTCCCAATTTCTTCTTGTTAACTCATTTCTAGTTTTGTTTCGGACTTCCTGTCCATAAGTGTGAGATGGAAAATTGATACCAATGAATCAAGATGAGTTTCTCTTTGTAATATCCCTCTTATACACCCCTAAGTAATTAATGAATGTGAATATATATTGTAATTAACTCTTCTGGTGAGGAGCTCAAGGCCAAGGCCCCACCAGTAAAAATGATTAAATTAATACAGTCTAAGTTCCAAGTTGTAGGTTGGATGGGGACACGACTTCACGATGGGAAATTGAACCTATGAGGGCATGAGAGTATGGTTAGGGATTCCTATTCTTGCCATATTTAGCCCAATTAAAATTACTATAGTTTAATTCTAATATAATCTACCCATGATGTAAGAATATACCATCATATGAACCTCGACAAAGAGGGGCAACAAATTATTTTGAAAGTTAAAAGGGACAAAGAAAGGGCAACCTAAAGAATTATTACTCAGGGAATCAGTGCTATAATCACCTTAAAATATGAAGGGATGCCATCATATGCCCATCATCCTACCTCAATTAAATCGCGGTAACATATACTATACCACGACTATGATAT